>PJEM01017271.1:0-13834 GCA_004023845.1 Helogale parvula | reverse complement strand
GAGTTGATTGTTTTTATATGTTGACTTTTGAGAGATCTTTATGCATCTTAGATAAGAGTCCTTTGTCAAATATGTGGTTGCAAATATTTTTTTTCTCTCTGTAGCCTGTCTTTTTAACTTTTCAATGAGGTCTTTTACAAAGCAAACATTTCAAATTTTGACATAGTCCAACTTAATGATTTTTGTCTTATGAATTGTGCTTTTGGTATCATGTCTAAGAATGGGTCAGCAAGCTCTCCTCTCTTTTCCTCTAAAATTTTTATATAGTTTGGTGTTTCACATTGAAATCTATGTTCCATATTGAGATAAATTTTGTGTAAGGTCTGAGTTTTAAGCCAAGATTCTTCTTTTTTTTAACCTAAAGATCCGCAATTTCCCCAGCACCATTTGCTGAAAATGTCCTTCACTGAATTACTTGTGAGTCTCTGTGCTAGACTTGTGTAGCCCTTTCTGGGGCTTCTATTCTGTACCCCTGATCTATGTGTCCACTCTTCTGTGAAGACCACAAAGGCCTAAATAGTCACACCTGTATACTGGTCTTCAAATTGGGTAAACTAATTCCACCCATTTTATTATGTTTTTTCCCCCTAAAATCGTTTTAGCTATTGCAATTCCTTTGCTCTTCTGTATAAATTTTAGAATAATTCCGTCTATATCCACAAAAATCTTTCTGGGGTTTTGAAAGAAATTATATTAAAAATGAATATCAATTTGTAAAAGCTAGACATTGTGAATCTCCCAGTCCATGAACACAGTATGTCTCTCCATTTAGGTTTTCTTTCATTTCTTCCATGGGTTTTGCAGTTTTTGGCGTATACATCTTGTATATATATTTTTAAGATTTATACCTATTTTATTTTTTTTTTAGTGACTATAATAGTGTTGTATTTTTTATTTTAGTTTCCAAATGTTCTTCATTACCATATATGAACATAAATGGTTTTGGTTAAGGATGTCACTTATTAGTTCCAGAAAAGTTGTTGGAGAATACTCTGGGATCTTTTATGTAGAAAAATGATGTCATCTGCAAATAAGGACAATTTTAGTCTTTCCTTTCTGATCTACGTGTTTTGTATTTGTCTTTCGTTCCTTATTACATTGGCGGGAACTCTCACTACTGTGTTGAGAAGGGGTGATGTAAGTGACATCCTTGGCCCCATTCTTAGGGCAAAAGCACTCAGTCTTTCACCATTAAGTGCGATGTTAGGTATAGAGTTTTTGTAGATGTCTTTGTCAGGCTGAAGAAGTTCTCTTCTGCTGCTTGTTTTCTGAGAGTTTTCATTGTGGATGGGTATTAGACTTTGTCAAACACCTTTTATGCATTAATTGATACTATTATGTGATTTTTCTTCTTTAGCCTGTTAATATGGCAGATTACACTGATTAGTTTTCATATATTGAACTAGTTTTGCATACCTGGTATAAACCCACTTAGAGATGATATTAAATTCTTTTTATATATAGTTGATTTCTATTTGCTAATACTTCATAAAAGGATTCTGCACCTGCATTCGTGTTTGTTTTTCCTTTTTTTTTTTTTTACTGTTGTTTTCTGGTTTTGATATCATGGTAAAAATTAATTTTTAAAAATTGGGAAATATTCCCTTCTCCTCTGTTTTTTGGAAGACATTGGTGTCTAAGTCTCCCTTCCTTCCTTTCTCTCCCTTTCTTTCTTTCTTCCTTCCTTCCTTCCTTTCTCCCCTCTTCCT
Source organism: Helogale parvula (assembly GCA_004023845.1). Classification (NCBI taxonomy): domain Eukaryota; kingdom Metazoa; phylum Chordata; class Mammalia; order Carnivora; family Herpestidae; genus Helogale; species Helogale parvula. The sequence continues at coordinate 12,125 of PJEM01017271.1, read as the reverse complement.
TTCTTTCTCTCTTTCTCTTTCTTTCTTTCTCCCCTTCCCTCCTTCTTCTTCTTCCTTCCTTTCTTTTCTGTTATTCAGATTGGGTAATATCTATTATCCTATCTTCAAGTTCACTGATTCTCTCCTCTCTTTCCTTCAATTTGATGTTAAGTGCATCCACTGAGATTTGTCTTTTACTTCTAGTGTTTTTAGTTTGAAAATTTCCATTTCATTTTTATTTATATCTTCTATTTCTTTTTTCAAGCATTTTAATGTTTATTTATTTTTGAGAGAGAGAGAGAGCAGGGGAGAGGCAGAGAGAGAGAGGGAGACACAGAATCTGAAGCAGGCTCTGGGCTCGGAGCTGTCAGCACAGAGCCTGCTGTGGGGCTTGAACTCAAACTGCAAGATATGACCTGAACCGAAGTCAGATGCTTAACCAACTGAGCCACCCAGGCAGCTCTATCTTCTATTTCTTCATTGAGATTTTCCTCTTCCTCATTTGTGTCAAATGTGTTCAGAATTTCTTAGGCCGTTTTTATGAGGACTGGCTTAAAATCCTTGTCAAGTGATTCTAAGATATGTATCATCGTAGTGTTGGCATCTGTTGCTTGATTTCCTTCACTCAAGTTGAGATTTTTTTGATTCTTCATATTATGAGTGATTTTTGATTGAAGCCTAGATTTTTTTGAGTGTTATGTAATGAGACTCTGGGATACAAGAGGAGAGATAAATTTCAGGGAACTCACCACCACGTTGTTCTTCAAGCTTTGAGGTTTATAGCGGATCTGCCCCCATCTCTCTACTTTCCAGAGTCTTATGTTTGTTTTATGCACAACGCCCAGTGAGTTTTAGCTTTACTTAGCAGAAAAGATAAGGATAATTACTTCTACTCTGTCTTTCTGGAAGCAGAAACTCATTTTTCTTTTAATTAAACCATATTTCTCCTTGTTTTAAGAGTCATATCTGGCTCCTCCATTTCCCTCCATTCCTGATTTTGGAACAATATTTGAAGATTCCACGCCCTCAATACTTCTTGAGTTAAAAGTATATCCCATGTTCCATGCCTTTGTCCTGTTCAGAAACTGTTCATTAGCTCTTGAATGATTTAAATGGCTCCCCAATTAGTCTCTACACTGACAGTCTCTCCCTTTCTTCCAGTCTCTACTATTCTACAGATTGTGGCCAGTTTTATTTCCTTAGCATAAATCATTGTGCTTCCTTTCTCTTCCTCCATGATCTTAGACAGCTTATCACTGGCTACTTAGTAAAACGCAAACTCCTTAGCTTGAGGTTCAAAGTCATCAAAGCTCACCTTCCTGCTGACAGCCTTCTCATCCCTGAGCTCTCACACACAGCCCGATGCTGCAACACGAAGGCAACACTCCCAGAGCCCAGGCACACGCTGTGCAGTGTGACCCTCGGCCTTCACGCATCCCCTCACTCACTTGGATCAGGGTCCGTTGCCTCAAGGAAACCTTCCTTGATCACCCAAGTCAGAACCAATACTGTCTCCCATCAACAACCATAACCTTTTGCTTACATCTCATTTTAAACGTATTTTCCATTCATTTCACAGAGACAAGACAAGGCTTTTTCAAGGTCTCTCCTCTTGTATAAAACCAGGCCTTCCTGTCTTAGTGGTCCAGGGAGGAGGGCAGACCTATCAATGAGTGGCAAGACTGGAGCTGGATTCATCAAGAAACGGGATGTATGTCAGGAAAATATCTGCTCACTTCTAGAAAACATGCTGATTTCAGGAGATTCTGTTCTGTTCTGGGCTTCTCTGAAGGAAACTTTAGAGATATATCCACCATGCTTGTCATGAAGTCAGTTTTGGAGACATTCTAGATCAAAGCTCCCTGGCTCTTAATTAGCTCTACCTGTCATGTCTGTAACATGGACAGCTCATCCTTCGGGGTGCTGGTGTTTTCTCTGTACGGGCAGTGATGACAACAAAAGGAGCAAGTGAAAATGGGAGATGCTTGGGTTTAAGTCTGAGTCCTGCCCCTTCCTCGCTGTGTACATTCTGGACCTATTCTTTAACTTCTTTGTACCTCAGCTTCCTTATCTGCAAAAGCGGGGAATCATTAGAGAACCTACAGAAAATCACATAAAAATGCTTAGAACAGATTTTGGCACTCCATAAATGCTAACAATGACCATTTTCAACATTTTGCACCAAAGTGCCCTGAAGAGTAGAATATTTGTGAGGCCCGGGACAATGCCCCAAAGTAGCCTCTATTGACTTGCAATTTCTTTCAGGTATTCTATTTCACATTAAATATTTAGACAAATTTTACAGCCTACTCCATTAGTAGTTTGTTTGTTGGGTTTGTTTTAATATCTGACTATTGTTTTTGCAAAAGTATTTAAGGAAAGTGTATACTCTAGAAAGATAGTTCTATGTTGTACCCTTGGCATGGGCAGAGACTCAGTGACACACTCTTGTAGTTGGAGAAACACAGTCCCAGGGGGCCCTCTGTGAGCCAAAGACCTAGAAGACTGAAGTCGAGGCCAGCACCGTAAAGTATTTCTCACTGATGAGTTCTTTGTGGGGCTGATCCAGCCTCTATGCCCTCCCCTACTGACCCTTCCTAAGCTGAGAATTAGAGCATTGGGCTGTCTTCCCTCATTCGGGAGAATTGGCCCCTTGTTGGATATGTGGAACACAAGCAATGTGGGCACAGAGATAAAAATCTTGGCTTGTATTTCTCAGGCTATGATCATCAATAAAATAGGGCAGAAGAGAGCTATAATCTAATGTACTATATTACTGTAATTAGAGCTTCATGCATAGAGCTCTCTCCCGCCTCCCTCCAAAATAATGAAACCGTTTAAAATAAATAGTAGTGACTTTATTCTCCATCATGTGGTGTTCAGTGATTGGGTAATTATGGTAACAGCATACAGTTAGTGGATGTTGAGTTCAGAATGTAAGAAAAGAGATTTGGGAAAAACACACACAAGGGATAGGACTGCAGAATCGTAGCACTGTGAGACGGGAGGCATCCTGGCAATTGGGTACCTAGCACCCCAAACCTTACAAAAGAGGAAACAAAAGAGACTCAGAGATTGCCAATGTGAGAGGCTTAGACAGAGTGGAGTCAGAGCTAAAACCTGGGTTCCTCTTTCCTGTTCAATATTCTTTTCAACTCACATGTGTCTGTGAAACCACATAAGGCAGAATATTCTAGAAAACTTTCTACATGGCAAGTAGACTTTCCTTACCACATCTGCTGAGACAGACGACAATGTTTCTGCGCTCTTGTCTGTATCTTCATTGTCTCTGGACCCCAAAAGTCATGGCTACTGAATGTCAACAGCAAACCAGCCCTGAATGATCGAAACATTTTTTGTTTTATCCCTTTTCTTCCTTTGGTGTAGTGGAGAGGAAAAATTAGCAAGTGCACAAATTAAGATTTTGTTTAGCTTACTCTTGATGAGGCTAATTGTTTATTTTCAGTTAGATTTTATTTCTGTTATTACATTGAGAACATCAGATAAACAGTAAACTTTCTCAGAAGAATGTTTACATTTCTTTACATTTACATGTAAGAAATTCAGGAAAAGTCAACGCTTTTTGTAATGAAGGCGCAGGGGTTTCCCAAGAAAACAAGCTAAGGGTCCTCTCATGGAACAAAAAGGAAATGGACTCCGCCCTACAGATGTGTAAAACAGATTCAGAATGATACAAGCATGCACTCTTTGAACATGGACATAACCCATGAACTCATGAACCCCTGAACACAAACACAATCACAGCCAAAGTGACCCACATGCTCTCCCTCTCGTCTTCTCCTCCTTCCTGTAGGAAAGGAGAGACTGATGCAGCCGGAGAGAAGGGCATGAGCTCATCTTTGCCACTAATTCCCAGTGACTCTGTCATTTGCTCCTCAGCTCCAGAACAGTCACACCTAGGGCCTGACGTAAGCGGTCTTGCTTTTTCCTACCCTGTCTAGTAGCCATCCAACAACACTCTTGCCCCACCACTGCTGGAAGCTAAGCCCAACCTGAACAAGGTGGCTGTGGAAAATCCAATTCTGCCGATGGCAGGACTCTGCGCCACCCTGGGAAGAGCAAAGCCAGCCACTGAGGGTCACTGGGCAGGAAGCAGCCATGCAGTTGGGAAACATTCTCTGCAGAAGTAAGGTCCATGCTGTTACATCCACAGAGAGATACAGACAGCACTACAAAGCAAATTTCTCATAAAAGATAATGTTCTCTATATTCTTCCTTGCTCCAGTTCCAACCATCCCTGAACCTTGAAATGGTAGCTGGAGCTCCTGTGTCTTGATTAAGTCATTGAGATGTCAAGGTGGGATTATGAAGACTTCAAGACGGCCACTGAGACAGAGGACATAAACATGGGAAGACCCCTCTTCGTGGGCACCTCTGCCTCCTCCTTAGGGCCATTGGATGGTGTCACCAGTATAGGAAGTGGGTGTGCCCAGGTGACGTACTGTGGCCATATGCATTTCCAGAATACTTTCCCATCATAAAGTGCTCTCTCGGTCAAAATTTTGTTGACTTCCCGGTGGTAGCACATTTGGTAGGAAACTCACGCAGAGAGAGGATGGCACAGTGAGAATTAGAAAAGACTAGAGTAATGTATGCTAAATTTCCAAAGGCCGCTCTGTTTCAGACACTTAGCAGTCCCTTACCTAATTGGTCTTCTAGTCTGTAAAATGGGTCTAAGAATGGCATATCCCTCATAGGGTGTTGTAAGGATTAAAGGAAATAACATAGCAGAGGTGTCTCACCTGGTGCCTGACACACAGGAATTGTTCAATTTAAGTGTTAGTGGATCCCTATAATATCCTTACCAGTGCAAATTATACTCTCCTCCTTATAAAGCAGGAGACTAGGGCACAGTTGGAAAGTGACTCACTCCATTAACCAGCATGTTAGGTGGCCTCATTTGGCCTCAGATGTAGGTCGGTATGACTCCAAAACCTGTCTACTCAAGAACACAAATATTCCAGAACTCAGGTTGCCTGTTCCCAAGTTCCATTGCACTTTTGTGGACTTGCTCATCCTGACTTGAGACAGTCTCCTACAGAAAGTGTTGTGACCTGGCTTGACAAGCCTTCTGTCCTAGAAAATACACAATAATTTGTCGTCCTTTACACAAAACCCCAGGCATCATTCATGCTCCATGAAGACTTTGAGGACATCAGCAGCGAAGCTCTTATCAGAGCCCATAGAGGGTCTATGCAGTTCCAAAGCCCAGCCGGGTGTCTGAGCCAATAACAAACATGAGAGTTGAAAGAATGTTCTCATCAACATTCCTATGATTTCAAAAATTCTTTGCCTTTATTACATAATTTCCGACTCACTTCCTTTTTCAGGGAAAATGCTGAGGAGTTATAAAAAAGGTAATTGGGGGAGAAACCCTTTCTTATGTCTATGGCTTCTTGTGTGTAGTACACATTCCACAAAAGCTTGTAAGATGTATAGATAAACTGAATATAAATGAACACATCTATTTTTTTCTTGTGAATTGGCTCCAAGGGCCAAGCTTACAGGGGATGACAAAAAAACTACACCCCTGAGAAGTCACAAGTGTCCAGTAATGCTTCTCTGAAAAGCATTACTGTCTTAACATTTTCAACGCCCCGGATACAAGGATATTGCCCATGAATGTGGCCCAGAGGCTCACTGGCGGGCTAGTACAGCCAGCCCTCACACCTGCTTTGTGAGCATTCAGCCTGAACTTGAATAGGAGGCTCCCATGCTCAGGACCCACAGTACAGGCAGGGAGCACACTTTCCCTTGCTGCTGTAGCCATAATGTGCCACTTGATGGGGACTGGCCAGTTCTGATCCCATTTCCAACCACCTGATGATTCTTCTTTTTATTTTTATTTTTTTATGTTTATTTTTCAGAGAGACAGAGTATGAGCAGGGGAGGGGCAGAGAGAGAGGGAGACACAGGATCCAAAGCAGGCTCCAGGCTCAGAGCTGTTAGCACAGAGCCCAGTGCGGGGCTCAAAGCCATGAACTGTGAGATCATGATCTGAGCCGAAGTCAGATGCTTAACTGCCTGAGCCACCCAGGCGCTCCCTGATGATTCTTCAAAAGACTCCACATACTTTTGTTTTGTTGATGTGGTGTATCACATTAATGGATTTGCGAATGCTGAGAAGGGAGGGGGTTATGGTCATGGTGGGGGGCACTTGTGGGGAGAAGCACTGGGTGTTATATGGAAACCAATTTGACAATAAACTATCAAAAAAAATTATAAAAAAAAAGACTCCATATACTAACCAGATCTGCAGGCTGACATCTCTGCGACACAACAGTGCTTTGTGGGAAGCGCCATGACTGAGAAGTTCTCCAGTTAAAAGCACCTGTTGTTGGAACACCTGAGTCAGAGTCTTGGCTCTGTGGTCCCGGCAGGGGACGTTTCTGCTCCCTCCTTTCTGTAAAAGCAGCCAATTAAACAGAACTTCGGTGCACAGAAAAAGTTCCTGAAAGCGCTTCCGTAAACAACAAAGAGAGAAGCTGGCCTATATCCAAAGATCATTGCCACCAACAGAGGGGCAGAAGAGAGCTCACAGAGTGGAACTGGATTGCCTTTGATTTGGAAAGAAAAATAGCTCCTGATACAGTCTCAACAGCTAGCAACTTTGGATTGCTTTCATGTGCCTCACTCTCAGATTCGCTGAGCTGGAGTCGCCCCAGTGAGCTATTTGTGTACCGGTCATCTTTACAAATTTTGGCCACAGACAGCTGAGTCTTGCCTACTTTATAATTTACCTAGTACTTCTTCTCACATCAAACTTAGGGGAATTTGATTTCTGCACGTTTTCATCTTGTTTTAAGCAATAAAGCACAGGTTTCACATGCCACTAACATGGGCTTCTGTGCTGCATACCATATATGGGGAAACACTGTATTAAGCGAGAGATCACTGCGTTGCTAATCCAGACAGGTAACAGAGCCCGCAGAAGCGCTGTGTGGGCTGGCACAAGGGATAATTTGGATGTCTCCAGAGCTGAGCAAAAGAGCAGTGTAAACACACTGAAAAGCCACCTCACACTATAATCCAGTACCTAGCCACATATAATAGAATCATTTGCCTTCTTATAGCACTTTACAGTTTCAACAGCATGTTCATTACCATTTTACAAGGGGTCCTGACCCCAAATCTGGCAGCAGGTAGGGTGGCTGCTACCATCCTTTTGCACAAGACTGTTTGAGGTTTTGTTAAGATCAAGTTAGACATAAGGAGCAGCACCACTAACACCTCTGTCTTCAGATCATTTCACTGTACTCTCCTCATGGGGGGAAATATTTTTACGAGGACCACTCTTCCCTCTTTAGACAGGACAACTCTTTCATGCCACTTTTTATCCATCTACTCTTTAACCTGCACATCTAGCTATCCATCCACCCATCCACCCACTCATCCATCCATCCATCCATCCACCCATCCATCCATCCATCTATCTGTCCATCCATCCACTGCTCCACCCATCTATTCTTTTATCTGCCCTCCCAAACAGGTACCCATGTCCATGCATTCATCTACCCATCCATCCACTGATCCATCCAACAACTTAGCCACTTGCCCATCCATCCATCCATCCATCCACCCATCCATCCATCCAGTCAATATTTGGGGACCTTCTCTGTGCTTGTTACTCACTATACAGAGCACTGGAACTACCTGCCAGTTTTTATTCTTACAAAATGAGAAGTGTTCATTGTGAACTGGAGTAGCAATAAGAGTAATGTCTGCATTAATTTCTTCTGATTTGAAAATCTTCAACAGATTTTCCCTGATGGTAGCAAAACATAGTAATGTGCTCTACTTCTTCCTGTCAAATGAAACAAAATACTCAGGAGTATGACAACAAAAGAAGCAGGAAAAGACCTAGTTAATAAGAGTCCTCTCCTTCATAAGTGCACTGGAAGTACAATAATTATGGTTATGTTGTTGGATCACTTTAGATGAAAAGAGCACACTTCCAATTACTTTACATGAGTAAAATGTTCAAATAATTAGACATATATCCATGATAGAGTCTTGGAACTTTTTGGAAGAGCTAATTTAAGCATCTAGGTGTTTTCTCTGCTGCCATTCAGAGTCGAGACTCACTTGTCTTCATGATTGCACGCTGTTTTGGTATCTTAATTCCTCCATTTCAGAGTTGAGGGCAGCAAACCAATTATCAGTGATGCAGGTGGCCTAACATATTGAGAGCCCATAAAGGGATGTGTCTCAAAGTAGATAAAAACAGTACTTCAAAAAGTATATAAAACAGAGATAAAGAAGGAATCTATTATCAACTAATACAGAAAAGAAAGAAAAATTCAAACATGCAAAAAATTAGCAACCATTGAAAATTTCTAAATAAAAAATAACGTTTTAACACTCATGTTAAATTTTTAAAATTTACAGCCAAACAAGCTGTAACTTCAATGAAATTGTTTTCTCCATGTTCTCCAGTCACCAATGATTTCCTTATCAGTGGATGCCACAGAGAAATGGTTCTCAAACAGGCATATCAGAACCACCCAGAAGGCCGGTGAAACCACAGATGCTGGGACTCACAGAGTTTCGGACTCAGATTCAGTAGGTCTGGGGTGGAACCCAAGAATGTGCATTTCTAAACTCTTGGGTAATGCTGCCACTGTGGTTAGTTTGGGGGCCCCACCTTGAGAAGAACTACAACAGACCACCTCTAGTCCTTGTCTTCCTTCTCAACTGTGTGTGATACCGGGGACCACTCCCCAGACCTCGGAGTGCCTGCCGTCTCTCCTCTTCTCCTTTTTAGAATCCTAGCGTTCCTTGGGGGTGCTATGCAAGGCTTCTGTCGAAATCTGGCTTTCCCCGAAATCTTCCTGAGCAACCTCCTTGACTCTGAAGCCCTCAGTTAACCACGCACATCGGTGCCTGGACAGGTGAACCTGTAGCCCGCAGGCTGCAGCCTGTTAGAACGTGAGCTTCGCAAGGTCACAGCGTGTTGTCCTGTTCACAGTGCGTCCCTAGTGACCAGAGTGTGCCTGGCATATAGAAAGTGCCCGATAAATATCTGTTAAAACTTCCTCATGGCTACTTCTTCCTGAAAGTTCCACAGGCTCACTGGCAACTGAAATTAAATGTCTTTGGAAAGCAATACAGCAAAGAAGGGCATTATACAAGCTAGTTTCCTCCCCCATATTTCCAATGGTACCATCACCCACCCATTCTGTAAGATCTAAGAAACTAAAGGTCATCCTTGAACACTTGTGTGTCAAACACCATGTTGTGCTGGTTTCACCTTCTAAATCTCTTTCAGGTCCATCCATTTCCCCTCAGTCCCATTGCCACTGCCTGGTCAAGGCCACCGCAGCCTCTCACCTGGATGCCTGTGGCAGCCTCCCACCCAGCCCTCCTATAATCTCCACACCACAGGGTCAGTTGAGAGATCAGATCGCATTCTGTGCACCTGTGACTAAAGCCCAGCCAATGGCTCTCCTTGACCTTAGAGCAAAGCCCCACACCTCCCCACGGCCTTAGTCTTTCTGACTGGGTCCCTACTGCTTCTCCGGCTATATCTCACATGCCTCTCCCCAGGCCTGTACTTCCGTCCTCTCTGAATCATTTTGTTCCTTGAATATTCCATGTGTTCTCATTTCTGAGCCATGGCTCATGATGGTTCCTTTCACCTGGAATATTCTTTCCTTTTCTCCCCCCTACATGTTTCAGCTGACTATCTTCTACTCAAGTCTCAGCTCCCAACTTAAACATTCACATCCTCCAAAAAGCCTTTCCTTCTTCTCTCATAAAAACAGAACAAAACAGAACATCCCCTCAAACTGGGCTACAGCTTGCCTTGAGTTCCTATGGCCTTCTCTCTCTGTATATACGGTATTACCCCTAATTGTTTAATTATTTGCCTTGTTTGCTCTCCAGGAAAAGGCTCAGATCAACAGGGTGCTGAGCCCAGGGCCTGGATTTGGTCATCATTTCTGAAGGAATAGGCCAACCAAATTTACCAGAAGGAAATTTAAAAGAATTATTTTTCTATGTTGAGAGCAGGCAGAGCAGCAGTTATGTTTGGGAGGAGCAGGAGGAGACATGCTGGGCTGGTGGAAATATCCCGTGTTCTGTTCAGGGTGGAGGCACTCTGAGGGTAAGCAGAGATAAAAACTCATCAAGGGTTCCCCGGGGGGCTCAGTCGGTTAGGTGGCCGACATCGGCTCAGGTCATGATCTCGCCGTTCCTGAGTTCGAGCTCTACGCCGGGCTCTGTGCGGACATTTCAGAGCCTGGAGCTGCTTCAGATTCTGCATCTCCCTCTATCTCTCTACCCCTCCCCTGCTCATGCTTTGTCTCTCTCTCTCTCAAATAAACATTAAAAAAATTTTATAAAAATAAATTCATCAAGCTATACACTAAAGAGCAGTGCATTTTACATATGTAAATCATACTTCAATAAAAGAAAGGAATTATTTTTAAATTGTGGTATAATTCATACGGGGATATAAAAATTCATATGGGTTAAAACAATTCACGTGGGTATAACACCAGAGCTCAGTAACAACCCAAGACATAGAAGTTTCTTAGGATGCTAGTTATTTCCCAAAGATCCAGAATTAAAAACATGGTGAAGGAATTCTTTAAGCCTTTGTTCTAAAAATGTAACTGCTTTCAATGGACTACGCCTTACTTAAAGTTGAGGCCCTGAAATATTTTTAGGAAGGGAGATAACTTCAAAGTCATTCCCCACAGAAACATATATACTATTTAAAAACCCCATTTCACAAAATAGACAGGTTTCAGTTAATGATGTGTAATTATACTTCAACATTTGAGACATTTTAACCTGGGCCATGAAAACTGCTCAGTTTGGTCATTATTTCGAAGACATTAGTCACTTTTCCTCCAAGCAGGAAGAAGACACAGGGCAAACATACCATGTGGTCCATCACCCTGTTTAAAGGAACCTTGCCACACTGACCTTCCCAGCATGCCAAGCAATTTAGGATTGTCCAGCTGTCTTTCTTAGATTAGAATGTAAAACACGGAAAGTTCATGATTCATTTTCTCCCTAGTAGGCCAGGATACAGAGCGTTGAGGATCTTGTGCTCTGTAAAGTCACTTTTCCTGAGAAGATCCCTGTGCTCTGTCCTGCTGGGCTTCTCAGCAGTCCCTTGGACCAGGTAAGTGCCAGTTTCGAAACACAGCAATTAAAACGTTCTTCAGGTAGGGTGAAAAGCACCGAGGGGACCCTACATGCATCCCAAATAATGACATCTACAGCCACTAAACCAGTAAAAGGGTGCTTTCTCCAGTTTAGACAAAAGTCCTTGCCTTTGGCCCTCTTGGGTGTTTTTTCTCCAAACATACCCGTTTTGCTTCTATTTTTAGTATTATTTTGGTCCAAGTTTCATTTTCCTTAGCTTCTATTTGCTACTGGTGTTTTGACATTCAAAAATCAAAGGAGAGAAGAATTTAAAACTCATGGTTACTTAATCCAGTGAGCATACCACTTTACCATATGAACATCATTATTACCAGATGAGAGAAAAAAATTAATATCTAAAACCCTTTCTGGTACCAGCTTAGAAAAACCAAAAGCGTGTCTGACTGTGAGGAATGGAGCAGCTCTGTGGTCCTTTTTCTGATGGGAAAACTGAGGTCGCTAATGGGCAAAGGAGAGATGCCGGAACGTCCCACCAGAAAGGTACTTATTCCTAATTTGGAGCACTCTGTCGCCGTTTCCAAGCATCACCCAGGAAAAGGAAGTAATCTGCTAAAGTTGACGTTACCCGGGGGAAATGAGAAGGGAGGGGAGGTCCGGGACAGCTGGAATGGGCGGCGGGCAGGGACGGTGATGGCGGTGATGGTGGCGGTGACGGTGGAGGCGGTGGTGGCGGTGATGGTGATGGTGATGGTGGCGGCGACGCCGGCGGCTCCTCTCCCGTGTCTCCATCACTGCCTGTCCTGTCTGCCTCCTCCGTCCCCGCGCGGCCTCTGCCCGGAGAAACGGCCGCCAGGACGCGCACCCACGCCGCGCGGCCCCGGGCACAGGGCTGCGCCCCCCGCACCGCCCCGGGTCCCCCCCGCGCCCCCGACCACCGCGTCTGGCCCGCGCCCCCCACCGCCCGGCCACCGGTCACTTACGCTGCGCCGGGCCCGCCGTCCCGAGAC
>PJEM01017270.1:0-22733 GCA_004023845.1 Helogale parvula | reverse complement strand
TAGTCACTCAAGATGAGCAGGTTCCAAAGGTCAGGTGTCCAGTGCTCACAGCTGACAATATAATCAATACAGATAATTGTGCACTTAAAAATCTGTTAAGACAGTAGGTCACGCATTAATCACTCTTGCCAGACTTTTTCAAAATCACAACAGAGGGACACAGGGGACCTCTGGAGGAGAGGGGTGTGACCATTACCCTCCTGAGGATGGTTTCCTGGGTACATACATGCGTGCGGACTCACCAGATTGCACCCATTAATTGTGTGCAGTTCTTGTACTGCATTTACACCTTGGTGTAGTTGGAAAGCAAAAGCAACATGTATTTACCACAGGATGTTTTCTTCATGTAACTCCTGGTAAGCATCTCCTGAATCTGATTTTCTCATGGGAAACAATGGCCTTGGCCAGTAAAGAGTCCTTTTAATTTGTTGAACAGGGAAAAGAAGGAGGGTAATTTTTTAGTTGGCAGAAACTCTAAAAAGCTCTGCTGAGGACAGACTCTGATCTGGCGGTGATGTTGATAGCAAACAGAAGGATGAAGTCCATCTGGAACATTCTGATTTGGATGGCCAAGACAACAGGCTCCACAGTCAACTGCCTTGCTGTGAGATGTTGGACTAGTAACAGGACCTCTCTGAGACTTAGTGGCTCCATCCATAAAAATGGAAAAAATTAGAAATTACTCACTGAGCAAGGGTGAGGATCAAAGGAGATATTCCAAGTACAACTGTACTTGAAACAGTAGGAACTCAATTGTTAGAAATTATGGTGGCTTCGCTGACCACAATAGTGAAAATTGTCCACCTGGGGATGGCCCTGACTATTGGGTGAATAAATCTGACACTCAGGAGAGATGTGAGTTGAAATCTCAGGTCCTAGGGATGCGCCCTGTATATCTACCCTTAATCAGCAGGTGGCCAAGCGTCCTCCTCATGACGTGTATCCCCGTATGCTAATGACGTAAACCCAGCACAGCCTGTGGACGCAGGAAAGATCACAACGTTCTGTTTTTCCACTTTCTGCTTTCAGTTCCTCATCACTGTCAACTGCCAGACTTTTCATCGTGCACACGGGTTGGCTACTTTGTCACCTAACTAACTAGGTGACAGCCTATTGCTTTATCTTAATTACTCATTCCTCTGAGTGACTTTATTCCATCCACTGTGTCCTTTGTTCAATCTTCTCTTCACTCCCTAACACATTTTCCCCTGGGGACTGTAAAACAGACTCCTCCCCTTCCAAGCACAATGTGCCTGAAATCAATGGCATCATTTCATATCTTCTGTTTTGGGTCCTCACCATCAACCCCCTCACTCAAGCTAAACAGCTTTGGATCATTCTTGTGTTCTCTCTCATCCTCATAACCAACCGATTAATTTTATCCCCAAAGCATATGGGTATATATGCAGCATTTTATTTTTTAGAAAGAGAGAGACAGACAGACAGAGGCAGAAGGGGAGAAGGACAGAGGGAAAGAAAATCCCAAGCAGTCTTCATGCTCAGCATGGAGCCCACATGGGGCTTGATCCCATGACCCTGGGATCATGACCTGAGCCAAAATCAAGAGTCAGATGCTCAACCAGCTGAGCCACCCAGGTGCCCCTAAATCCAGCATGTATAAATGAACAGAGACACATAGCACTTACATATATACATAAACTATGTAAACATAGTGCTGACATATAGAGTATATACAAATTCTACTTCCTCTGTCACTACCCCAGCTCAACCTGAGGTCCTAAATACTCCCGCTCATCTCCCTGTCCCCAGCTCTGCCACCTTCTAATCCTCCTTCCACCCAGATCTGAGCTACTGGCTTCCTCCCTTGCCACAGTGCAGCAACAGGTCCCTCTGACCATGGAGGTGTGGCTCCAAGGACCTTCCTAAAGCTCTGGGTACACCTTTGACACCTTCTTCTTCATAATCCACAACAGGGCCTTTGTTTCCTCTGTTTTTTTTCCAAAATTTTATTTAAATTCTAGTTGGTTAACATAGTGCAGTATTGGTTTTAGGAGTACAATTTAGGGATTCATCACTTACATATAACACCCCATGCTCATCAACACAACAAACGCCATCACCCACTTAGCCCATCCCCCCAGCCAACACTCCTCCAGGAACCTTCAGTTTGTTCTCTGTATTTAAGAGTCTCTTGTGGTTTATTCTGTCTCCTCCCTACTCCCCACTGGACAAGGCCTTTTACTCCCATGGGCCCCTGAACTTGGAGGAGGAAAAAACCAGACTTTCCTGAGGCTGTAAGAGAAATCTGGCATCTCTCCGGTGAGGACTGCAAAGGACAAACTACAGCAGCATTAGCAGCCCCTGTGAGATGGTGGCCCACAGGAACCCCAGATATTTCCCATGCAGGGTCTGCGGTCCTCCTTTCGGGGCAGCCCAGGCCACACAGGCCAGACATGAAGTCACGTGTGCATCCCCATGTGCTCCATCTACACATTCTCTGTGCACCTGCTGGAAGAAAGGGGAGCTTTGTGAACACCCCAGACACCCCAGATCTTACTTCTGTCTTCAGGGCATCAGCGCTGCCCCATGAACCTGCAGTGATTTCTTTACCACACAGAGTCCAATGTTTGTGACCTTCAGGTAAGACATAAAAATGATGGCCCTCTAATACCACCTGAGCGTGATTGTCAGACGACCTCCCCCCCACAGCCTAATATTCTTGTTCAAGCTCAGTAGCATTGGTCTCCACACTCTTGCTTAAAATACACATTTTAAATGGCCATTATTTTAATTGTACCATCTTGTTATTTGTTAAGGTCACAAAAAGCCCCTCCCCCGTCCCCGCCCCGGCATACCTTGTTTTATTGCGCTTCAGAGATACTGCGTTTTTGTACAAATCGCAGGTTTGTGGCAACGCTGTGCAGGGCAAGCCCAGCCTCCTAATACTTTCCCACCGGGGGGCTAGGGCTCCAACACAGGAACCTGGGGGCAACACACCTCAGTGCACGCCAGAGGGGAGCTCAGCGGGGCCCTGCCTGCAACCAAGGGTCTCACCTTAAGTCGGTACCTGATGTCCCACTTAGAGTGGCCAATCCGCGCTTGGAACAGGAACACGCAAAGCAACACTTTCCAAATCCCTTGTCCCTCAGAGCGCCCATCCATCCGCGCTGGCGACTCAGGAAACGACAGCAGTGTCTCAACAGGACCCATATAAGTGAGGAGGATATGGTACAAACAAACAAAAGCCAGAAGGACAGCCAGTGGGCAGGTTTCCTGTTTCCTACTGCGAATTCTTCCTCTCCTTGCACCCCAGCCCTCCAAGACCTCCAAACATGTCCCCCCACTTTCTCTCTTTCCTGCAGACCACCCACCCTGAGAGCAGCTGCAGGAGAGATCAGCAGAGATGTGCCTCCACCTTATTGGGTCTGAAGTGACCAAGCAAGGAAGTGGACAACTCCTCCCCCTACAATTTACCACGCGTACTCATACCCCGTTTTATTCTGCAAACCTTTACTGAACTTTGCAGACACGGCGTTTTGTGCAAATTGAGGGTTTAGAGCAACTGTTGTAGAGCAAATCTCCGGGGCCACTTTTTCAAGACCATTTGTTCCCTTAAAGTCTCTGTTTTGCTAATTCTCGCCCATATTTCAAAGCTTTTCATTATTATTATATGTTATGGTATTCTATAGTCAGGGATGACCTATCACTTAAAGCTCAGGTGATGGTTAGCACATATTTTTTTAAACAATGAAGTGTTTTTAAGGGACACCTGGATGGCTCAGATGGTTAGGCATGGACTTCATTCAGATCAGGTCATGATCTCACAGCTACCAGTGTTGGGCTCTGTGGTGACAGCTTAGAACCTGGAACCTGCTTCAGATTCTGTGTCTCCCTCTTTCTCTGTCCCTCCACCCAACCCATGCTCCATCTTTGTCTTTCAAAAACAAAAAGAATATAATAAAATACATGAAAACAATAATGTATTTTTAAATTACCATATACAAATTATTTGTTTCATCATAATTCTATTGCACAGGATGGACTCCAATCTTATGATAACTTTCATACCACCAGGAAACCAAAAGATTCCTTTGAGCTGCTTTGTGGTGTTATTGCAGTGTTTTGGATCCAAACTCACCAAGTCCACACATTCCAGAGAATTCCGACCTTGCGCCCCTGAGAAGATGCCTGTGGTTGTGCAGGATTAGGCATTGCAGACAGATTTGGTCGGAAGAAATGGCGTGGGGCTGTCCCTTCCTTGGGAGCCAAGACATGACCACGGTTGGAAGGACCGTGCTGGCTCCTGGTGAACCTGGAAAGGAGGTGGCCTGTGTCATGTGCTGACCTCCTTCCCCAAATCCGCCCCCTGGTTGAGCTGGAAAACTCCGTCAGTTACAAGCTGTTGGTCCACAAGGAAAAATTTAAAAAAAGACTCCGATTTTGTGCTTTAATTAAAAGCAACGCTAAGCCGTGAACACAAGCTGATTTGTGTCATTTTCATGTCTTTCGTTTCCTAAAGTCGCTGGGCCAAGTGTTCTTTCTGAATCTGGGAGTAGACTGGATCCGCATAGCAACACCAGGCTGCAGTCCCCGCCTCGTCTGGAGGGGGCGATAAGTCCACCGCGCGGCCTTGGCCTGAAGGCGGACCTTGGGTGTGTGGTTTTCAATCAGGTCCGACAGCTGAGTATAAAGCAGGAGGAGCAAGCCCGGCCTCCGTCCTTCCTCCACCGGGTGGTGGCCCAGAGCCCCTCGGAGGACATGTTTGTCCTGGAGCTGAGGTTCAGTGAGCCGTCATGTCCCGCGTCGCATCCCCGGGGCCCTCGCGGGGGTTCTCCGAGCCGTCATGTCCCGCGCTGCATCCCCGGGGCCCTTGCGGGGGTTCTCGGAGCGGTGACCTACTCTGGGAGCTGGTCTGGGTTACTTCAGCCTGCTACTTTGGGGTGTTAGGACCCTGAAGGTCTAAGAGTAACAAAAATTCCCAATAGGGTGTATCCACCAAAGGTGGGATCCTTAATGTGTCGACCCCAAAGCAGCCCCTGACCCTGTGGATCTGGGCCTAGTGAGGTTCGCAGTTGCAGGCGGAGAGATGAGTGTCCTCCGAGTGGGCAGAGGTTGGAACTGCCTCCTCCCCAGCCCCCAGCCCATGTGCAAAGCCCAGGAAAGCATCATTGAGTCTGAAAAGCAAGTAGAACTCAAAGGCTTTTTTTTTTCTCTTTGCCATCTTCTATTTCAAATTAAGAATTTTGAGCGCTTTAAGTTGCTAAGTTTGTGTTCCCTTTGTAGGAGCAAAGATATTTTTTAAAGTTTATTTTGAGAGAGTGTGCTAATGGAAAGGGGCAGAGACAGAATCTCCAACAGGCTCCGTTCTGTCAGTGCAGATCCCAAGGTGGGTCTTGAAGCCACTGACCTTAGGATTTATGACCTTGACGTCGTGACCTGACCAGACCAGCAGTCCCATGCTTAACAGACTGAGCCACCCAGGTGCCTCATAGAGAGATTTCTCGAAGGTAATCCATAAATCCAACTCCCTGCAAGGTGCTAATGAGGAATTTGTCCGTGTCCCCGACCTCTAGTGTATGTGTGAGGACGTGGGGTGGGAGGGCACAAAACTCAGGTAAACTGAGTGTGGTTGGATGAGTGCAGGGCAACCATATTATGTGAGAAAGAAAAATTAAGGATGAGCCAATTCATGCATTTTGGGATCACCACCATGTTACATTTTGCATTTTGGCAACCAAGTTTCCTGGTTCGAGTCAAGGCATTTGGATGGCAAATTGGAAATGTGCTAGTGAACAAAAGTTATGACTAAGACCTTACTGCAGACGCTGCAATAGGGAGCTAAGAGGAGGCCCAGGTGGAGCCAGAGGAGGCCTGGGGTATCTCTGACCCCACTGCAAACAAGCTGCCTTCTTTAGATTCGAGATATAGGTTCTACAAACAGGAAGGGAGATCCGGGGCTCCAGGCATGGGATTTATTAGTCCATCAAAGCAAAGGTGGGGTTGTCTCCACTGCCAGCGAGTGGAGGGGGGGTGAAGCCAGCTGCCAGCCAGCCCTGGAGCTGGGGGAAGGTTGGGCCTGGCTCTGGCTGCATCCGTCCTTAACCAGGAGTGCAAGAGAGATGGGACTCAGGGTGACATGTGTCTCTGCTAGAACCTCTTGACCATCTCTCTAACCTGAAATTCTGACAGGGTTCCTGGTAACGAAGGGCTCCTTGTAGGCAGGGAGAGCAGTCCCCCAAGTTCAAAGGGTGAATGAGGAGAGCAGTCCCCCAGAGTCAAGGGGTGGACAGGAGATGACTGTGTATCAAACAGTGGACATGTACTTGAGGACAGCCTTGCGCTCCAGCTAAGAAACTGGGCAGAGATAGAAACATGGGGAAACAAAGGCCACGTGCAGTCTCAGTGACACACAGTGAACCAGTTCTGCAGATGTTCCGTGACCACCAGGAAGAGGATGATGGGAGGGTTTGCATCACCAGAGAGAGAGAGTCGGGTTCCCCCGGTGCTGGAGGATGGGATTCTGTGAGTTCATATTATTTGCAAAGCAAATACACTAAAACCTTGGATTGTGAGTTACTTGTTCTGAGTGTTCCGCAAGATGAGCAAATGTTCCTAATACATCTTAATAAATGAACAACATCTTGCAACATGAATAGAACGTTATGCCAAATGTCACATGATCACAGCTGAGCCAATGGCTTTTGTCATTCGCTGTGATATATGAGGGCTTTGGATTACAAGCATGTTTCTGGAATGACTTATGCTTGCAAACCAACGTTTTACTGTACTTAGAAATGTCCCCATGCTGCCCTTTATTCCAGGAACATCTTTCCCTTTGTCTTCCTTTTATCAATAAGTACTTATTTTTGCTCTACACTGAAGCCTATTCTGATATTTTCTGTAGACCCAAACCAGTGTCCTCTTCTGGACACTGAAAGGTACACACTCCACTGGGACCACAAAATGGAGGGTTAATCACTTTTTGAGTACCTGTGTCTGAGTGACTTCACAGCACTCCCTCCCTTCCCTTGGACCCAGAGATTACCAGGAGGCAGATTATGATTTATACTACAAGGGTTCCCGCCCCAGGGTCTTGAGAGAAAGCCGGGCTGGGACCACTGGAGAGCATTTGTACCTTTTCCTGGCTTGGTCACTCATGCTGGAGTTCAGACCTTGTCCTGGGCAGGAATCCAGCAAGCGGCCATGGGTCTGGTCAGCACTTAATGTGCTTTTAAAGACTCACCTGCTGGGGACGTTTGGGTTGTTTGGTCAGTTGAGCATCTGAATTTGCTCAAGTCATGGTCTCAGGGTTACTGGGTTCAAGCCCAGAGTCAGGCTCTTGGCTGACAGTCTGGAGCCCCCTCGCCTGGTCACATGCTGACTGTCAGTCTCTCTATCTCTCTCAAAATAAATTAGTAAACATTTAAAAGTATTCCATAGGATCTAAGGCTGGTCAACAGGAGCTCCCCTGATCATAGTGAAATTAGAGAGCAAGGCAAACTAAGAAACAGACTCTTAACAGAGAAAACTGAGGGTTCCCAGAGGGGAGGTGGGTGCAGGGATGGGTCAAATAGGTGATGGGGATTAAGGAGTGCACCTGTTGTGATGAGCACTGGGTATTGCATGGAATTGTTGAATCACTATATTGAACACCTATAACTCATATTACACTGCATGTCAAGTAACTAACTGAAATGAAAACTTGAAAAAAAAATGTAAGACAGAATGAAGAATAACCTACAAATGTGAGAGCAGAATCTTCACACCCAGTTTAATGCCAGAAAAAAAAAAAAGAATTGGGTAGAAAGAAGGCTCAGAGAAATTATGCAAGATATAATTAGTTACTTAACCAAAATGACTTTAATAAGGATAAATATAGGTGGTCAAAAGTATAAAATAGTGACATGTTTTATTATGATAGAAGCTTCTTAACACTACACTTTAAGAAGAAAGAAAAGTTTTCTGGTTTCCATCCAGAGACACCTAATGTAAACTCTTTAAGTCAGGAATTAAATGCTAAATCCCACTCTTAATTGTCCACAGGATAGACATACCTTTATCTACTATATCACATTCATGAGGATGCATCAAAATACATTTACTTTTTTTGAGACTTTATTACTATTAGTGCTACGCTCTCATGACTTGAAAAAGCTCGTTTTCAAATGTAAAAATAACTCCTCTGAAGCTTAGAAAGATTTCTCCAATACCAGTTATTCATAAAATATGACTGAGGGATTTTGCAGCTAGTATTTCATATTATGTGCCCTTAAAGCATGCATTGTTATTTTATTAAATTAGTTGAATGTGGGACTTAAAAAATTAAGGTGTATGACACGGACATGATGGAAGACCACCTATTCACAATTCTCTGTGTTCAATTATGTCTTCAAGGTACTTATAACCCTACGTGCTTATAAATATACTTTTGTGAGGAAATGCAGAAGTTTACAGTTAGTATTCATGGTTCATGCTCAGAAATTAATGGTTGAGTTAGAACATTTCTCTAAAATCACCTCAATAATATAAACTTATAAAGGAGACATTGTATTGTTAATTATATGTCTTTTTAAAACCTTTCTCCAAAAGTTTAATGTAACAGTACATTTTTCTCATTGTCACTGACCTGATGCCTTGGAGTCAGGAAATTTCTGGTAGAAGCTTCTGCCTAGCTGTCAATCTTACCTTCTAGAAACTAATGGACTGTTGGAGCAGGAAACTAAACATTTGAGGAGGACACCTGTGCAGATGAATCACACCTGTGCAGATGAAAGTGCCAGGCGTGACCAGCAGTTACCTCAGCCTCATTACAAAGTTAAAATCACCTCTGACTATTCATCCCCAGCGCTAATAAAAGGAGCCCATCTACCTTTTTCTGGGAGGTAGGGCTTTGGGAATTATTCCCCACGGTCATGTTTGTACAAATGTAGCTGACTTGTGAGGCAACTCCACTGGCGACTTCTCTGTCTATATAGCTCAACAAGGCTCAAGCTGGCTTTTGTTCAGTAACATTCTTTATAAACCAAATCACTGATAGATGCTACCAACACACATCTGCATCCCGGCACATTTGGGTTCAGCTGCCCTGTTGGATCCAGGAAAAGTAACAGGAAACTATTAACTTGAAGACACAGTGTTTTCTGTAGTGTAAGGATCACAGATCAGTGTCAATAAAATAGTATTTGGGAATATTCCATAACAAATACAGTTATTTACTAACTACATATCTAAAACCTCTCATTCATATAATGCAGCATTAACCATACACACTAGGAAATAAAAATCATTAACTAAATTAACATAGATAACGGTTTAGATATTTTGATCTCTGACTCCAAGAGCTATCAAGTTCATTTCTTCTAATTCATGTCCCTCTCTCTGTAAATAACGATGTAACACTGAAAAACTGTTGATCATGTGGATTCAAATGGCATATTTCTCTAGAGTCTTTTGAACTCAGTGACGTTGGGTCTGGACAAGAATGCACTATGGTTCCCATGGAATCCCATGGATTCCTATCTAAGTATAATTCATTTCACTATAGCTTTTGGAAATTCATACTGTGCCAGAACCAAATAACTGAGAGATAAAATATATCAAAAACTATATTTTAATTTATACTCATTTTAAATTTAATGGTGTGTATTGAATTTTCGTTACATTAATCTGGCAATCCCACAGTGGAGGAATCATGGAATTTGCAATAATATGGTGTGATCAAGGAAAAATAGAGTAAAAGTGAAATCCGTACAAGTCGCCTATAGGTTTGTTGGAGCACACAGGATAATTGTTAATTATTATTCGATATTATTAAAAGCTTGAGATATGAATGCATACCTCGGTTTTCACTATGTGACAGCCACGGATCACCTGATCACTCACGGAAGACAAACACAGACCAATTTCATGCTCATTATACTGACTTTTATTTCAGGAAATCATCAACACTGTATGTCTCAGCGTTTATACGTAGTCATGAATAATGGTGGATACTGGTGGGCAACATAAAACCACTAAGTGTGGGCTTAGATCTTGGGCTTGGATCAAATGTCTGGAATAAAGGAAGGAGTTTTAAATACAAGTAACAGGTAAACTGCATGAAACCAAGTGCTCTTTTGTATAAGTTGAATATGTTCTTTTGATGTAGTAAAATTTGAAAAAGTATATTTCCTCATCTTTTAAAGATATATAATTTTAAGTTTGTATTATTTTATATTAAGTATTTTAAAAGCATAGATGTATTTCTACTTACTGCTGATAATAAGGGACTGACTTCCGTGCCTTTTGTGCTTCTAGTAATTCTCAGTTATATATCAGACATTATCAGGTCTTTGATTTTTGTTATCTTTGATTATATATATATAATAGGCAGCTGAATTACTACTGATTCTCATGAACATGTTCATTTTCCTTTGTTAGTGTTGATGTCTCAATAGTGAAATGTATTTCACAAGTTTTCTAACTTGGTAAAGGAGAACAACCACACCATGTCTTCTCAAGGACATTGTTAGTGTTTGTATTTTTGGATTCTGGACATGTCTAGAATTTGCCTTCCTTTGACTTAAGGTCCTTACTCCTGATGTGTGTCTTCTCTGGTTCTCAGCTAGCTGCATGAAGTATCTCTTTTGGTGGTGAATACACTTCCCTCTGGCTTACCAGGGCTTCCATGTCCTCTATACCACTCAAACTCTATTATCATATTATCATAATAGCATCTAATCTCAGCATTACACACTTGCCTTGTTATGTATAAACTCAGTCCAGACCTTTGACAAAGACTCAGAGGAATCAACACCACACTATACAGACTGCCACACTCATCAAGATTTCCTTGATTTCTAATGTCTTGCCTTGTAGAATCTGAATACTTCAGAAGCCAAATTTTTAATTGATGACTCCTCGGCTAACTGAAACCACCACTTTCTGTCTGGACTACCACTCCATGAAGCATGGTAAGAGGGAATTAATATTATGACTGGTCATCCTTCAGAACTCACAGTCTTATACTTTGCTTTTCAATATAGCTGCACCCTATATTTTATTCAAATTTTGTGGGTGTTCGCTGTGGAAAGAGTAGTGTGAAGACTTTTTCTGTTTAAAAATAAGTAGAATTCTTTCTCCCTGGATCTTTTGCTTGCTCGGGTTTTTTATCTTTGACTTTTAGTAAAAGAAAGTCCATTTACTTTTTAATGTTTATTTTTGTGAGGGAGGGACAGAGAATGAACGAGACAGAATTTCAAGCAAGCTCCTCAATACCAGCATGGCGCATCACACAGGACGTGATCCCACAAACCTTGAGATCATAACTTGAGCTTAAATCAAGACTTGGATGTTTAACCAACTGAGTCACCCAAGCACCGTGCACATTTTCTTATCCATATAAAACATTTATATATAAGCTGACACAAAATTTTCCTTTATGGTTGGGGTTTCTCTCATTTTTAATTTTTTTCTTTTTTTCCCCAGTTTTAAAAAAATAGTTTATTGTCCAGTTGGTTTCCATAAACACCCAGTGCTCTTCTCCACAAGTGCCCTTCTCCCTGACCATCACCCCCCTTCCCCTTCCATCCTCCCTCTTCAGCCCTCAGTTCATTTTCTGTATTCAAGAGTCTATTTTGCAGGAATATTTGAATATTTTGAATTAAAATGATTTGTTGTTATGTAACTTTCAGATGTCTTTAGCCAAAGGAGGATTGAATTTTTTTTTCAAAATTATTTTATTGAAAGATAGGTATAATTAATTATAGAAATATTTAATATGACAAAATTATTTAGTGATCTTCAGCCTCTTAAAAAATACTTTGCCTTTTATTTCCCAACTCACATTTAAGCATTATATTCTCGGGGCACCTGGGTGGCTCAGTCAGTTAAGCGTCTGGCTTCGACTCAGGTCATGATCTCATGGTTCGTGGGTTTGAGCCCCACGTCGGGCTCTGTGCTGACAGCTAGCTCAGAGCCTGAAGCCTGTTTCAGAGTCTATATCTCCCTGTCTCTCTGACCCTTCTCTGTTTGCACTCTCTCTCTCTCTCAAAAATAAGTAAAAAAAACATTAAAAATTTTTAAAGAATTATATTCTCTATCATAACTTTATAAACTATGTTATTTGCAGGATACTTATTGGGTTCTATTTGCAAGGATTTGATTTTTATGCCTGGTTTTAAATGGGAGCTGAGATGAAAATTTCCATATGAAAAAAAATGATCCAGATTATGTAAACATGTACTTTTTGTTAACAAATACATATGGTGAATATTAAATTTAAGAAAGCACAAAACATTGGTATTATAGGTTTAGTTGTATTTAATATAGAAATGTAGAATTCCATATATTTTAATTAAGTCCAATGGAAAGTCTGTGTTTGTTTGATACTTTAGGTGATAGGACAAAGACCTAATTGAAAACACATTTTCTACCACTAACTTGTTGAAATTAGTAACTATTCTACCATACATTTTTTCAAAATATTGATCTTTTTTAAATAAGAACTGCTTGTTTCCAAAGAAAGGATAGTATCACCAACATTGAAAATAAGCCTCTGGGCACCCAGTATGGCTGGTTTATATGACCACAGAAGTTGAGGAGAATGAAATAATGAAAGCCACCTACTACAGTTCTACTGACTCACTAGCCTCTGGGCGACTCTTCTCTGGAGATAGTTTTGGAAATAAGCTGTTGCTTTGATGATACTGGCACCATTTCTGATGCTTGGGGTAAAAAAAAGTCACCATGTGTATGCTTGAGAGAAGCTTAACTCTTATAATGGAGATATCCTTGAACGTTAACAAGTAAAAATATGTTATTGATGATGCAGTTCTTCTATTCAGAAGGATATTCCACACACTCTGGAGACGAATGAAAAATAATATTAGAAATAAAGAGAAAGGTGCTAGATTAAACTATGATATTCAGAGACTACAAAAACCTACTTTCAATAATGGATAAAAATTATATATTTCCACAAAGAAATAAATTGAACAACTTTTTTGATATAAGAAATATAACATGTATAGATATAACTGCAACATATATGGACAGAACACACCATCCAAATATCGAAAACTATACATTCTTTTCCAGAAGGCATAGAATATTCTTCTGCATAGAGCATATGTAAAACCATTGTTAAAAACATCAAAATTATGATTAACATAATATAGGATATATTCTATGACCACATTAGAAGTAATTGGAAATTGATGGTAGTAAGAAATTTGGTGAGAGGTGCATAGCTGTCTCAGTTTGGGGAGCCTGTGATTCTTGATCTCAGGGTCATGAGTTCAAGTCACACATTGGGCATGGAACCTACTTAAAAAATGGTAATGCTTAAAAATATGTAGAAATTAAACAACTTATTCCTTTTTTAAAAATATAAT
Organism: Helogale parvula; assembly: GCA_004023845.1. Taxonomy (NCBI): domain Eukaryota; kingdom Metazoa; phylum Chordata; class Mammalia; order Carnivora; family Herpestidae; genus Helogale; species Helogale parvula. Next base: position 9,399 of record PJEM01017270.1, on the reverse strand, counting down.
TTATTGTCAAATTGGTTTCTGTACAACACCCAGTACTCATCCCAACAAGTGCCCTCCTCAATGCCCATCATCCATTCCCCCTTACCCCACCCTTCATCAGTCCTCAGTTTGTTCTCAGTATTTAAGAGTCTCTAGGGGCGCCTGGGTGGCTCAGTCGGTTAAGCATTTGACTTCGACTCAGGTCATGATCTCACGGTTCGTGGGTTCGAGCCCCGCGTCGGGCTCTGTGCTGACCACTAGCTCAGAGCCTGGAGCCTGTCTTCAGATCCTGTGGCTTCTTCTCTCTCTGACCCTCCCCTGCTCACTCTCTCTCTCTCTCTCTCTCTCTCAAAAATAAATTTAAAAAACATTTAAAAAAGAGTCTATAATTTTTTGCTACCCTCCCTCACTGTAACTCCCCCTCTTCCCTCACCCATGGTCTTCTGTTAAGTTTTTCAAGATCCACATATGAGTGAAAACATATGGTATCTGTCTTTCTCTGACTGACTTATTTTATTAGCATAATAACCTCCAGTTCCATCTACATTGCTACAAATGGACAGATTTCATTCTTTCTCATTGCCACATAGTATTCCATTGTATGGATAAACCACATCTTCTTGATCCATTCATTGGATGATGGACATTTAGGTTCTTTCCATGATTTGGCTATTGTTGAAAGTGCTGCTGTGAACATTGGGTACATGTGCCCCTATGCATCAGCGCTTCTGTATCCCTTGGGTAAATTCCTAGCAGTTCTATTGCTGGCTTATAGGGGAGTTCTATTGTTAATTTTTTGCAGATCCTCTACACTGTTTTCCAGAGTGGCTGCACTGGTTTGCATTCATACCAACAATGGAAGAGGGTGCCTGTTTCTCCACATTCTTGCCAGCTTCTGTAGTCTCCTGATTTGTTCATTTTAGCCACTCTAACTGGTGTTAGATTGTATCTCAGTGTGGCTTTTATTTGTATTCCCTGATGATGAGTGATGTTGAGTATCATCATTTCATGTGTCTGTTGGCCATCTGGATGGTTTCTTTGGAAAAGTGTCTGTTCTTGTCTTCTGCCCATTTGTTCAATGGATTACTTGTTTTTTGGGTGTGGAGTTTGGTGAATTCCTTATAGATTTTGGACACTAGTACTTTATTCAATATGCCATTTGCAACTACCTTTTCCCATTTCATTGGTTGCCTTTTAGATTTGTTGATTGTTTCCTTTGCGGTGCAGAAGCTTTTTATCTTGATGAGGTCCCAATAGTTCATTTTTACTTTTAATTCCCTTGCCTTTGGAAATGGGTTGAGTAAGAAATTGTGGCTGCTGAGGTCAAAGAGGTTGTTTCCTGCTTTCTCCTCTAGAGTTTTGATGGTTTCCTGTCTCACATTCAGGTCCTTCATCCATTCTGAGGTTATTTTTGTGTATGGTATAAGAAAGTGGTCTAGTTTCATTCTTCTGCATAAACAACATACTCCTAAATGAGATATGAATCAAGGAACCAGAAATACAATACAACAATGTTTGTAACAAATGAAAATAGGCACTCAGTATTCCAAAATTATAGCAATTGGAAAGTAAGTTTTGCAAGGCAAGTTCTACCAGTGAACACATTTTACAAAAGTGCATATATTGAAAAACCAAAGTGGAAAATATCGGAAATGAGGTACTTTGGGGAGAAGGGCTTTGATTCTATTAAACATTGATGATAACACAATGAAAACCATAATAACACTGTATTTTAGGTATTGAGAATACCAGACGAATGCTCAGGGTAGGGAACTTCCTCAAGCATAACCTACATGTTCATAAACTCACAGGTACTCAAAGTCTGTTCAAGAAGGAAAGAAAAGGGAAAAAATGTGAACTTCCTGATGACTGGCAAAGTCATATCCAACTCACAAAGCATAGCTGGAATATGAGCAGATTTGCTTTGGAGAGGGCTGACATTTCATAATATCTCTATGAACTCATTTACTGAAGACTTAACTAATGGAACAGGGATTTCAATGCCCATTGATGAAAAAGAAAACACTCTTTATAAAAGCAATTTAGAAAATTCCCTAGAAAATAAAGATCTAACTCCCACAAAAGGCAACAAGAATGCAGATAATAAGAATGTGATAGTCGCTGTTACCATATCATATATATGTGTGTGTATATATATCTTATATAGAAGATTATGATTCTTATATATAAGATTGTTACAGAATAATTATTATTATAAGATTATTGTAGGTTTATTATTACTATATATACATGTGTTTGTATGTGTGTGTATATATGTGTATATATATTTATACAGGCTTCAGGCTTTCAGCTACAAGCACAGAGCCAGACATAAGGCTGAAACTCACGGACTGTGAGATCATGACCTGAGCCGAAGTCAGACACTTAACCAACTGAGCCACCCATGTGCCCCTAAAATGAAATATTTGAAATAAGCTATAGACTAAAGAAAAGCATGAACAAAGAACTAAAGGAAAACAGGAATAATATTTGATAAAATAAAGATTATTAATGGAGATAGGGTTTACAGAAAGGAGTTAAAAAGATTTTGAAATTTATGAGTACAGTGGATAGATTGAAAAATTCATAGGAGGGGAACAACAAAATTGATCAAATATAAGAAAAAATAGCAAAATTGAATGTAGATTAATTGAAATTATAATTTGAAAAAGTAATAGCAATTCTATCTACAATAGAGAAATAAATCACACAAATAAACAATAGTAGCCTTACTACCAACTTCAAAAGACACTGTGGCACATTATCAAATACAACAGCACATGCATTATGTAAGTCACTAAAGGAGAAAGAAAACAGAAGAGGCAGAAAGAATAATTACAAAAATAATAATGTCAGAAACTCGGTGTACATAAACCACGTAAGAAAATTGAAGAAGGAATAAGTGAAAGTTAAATGACAAGTTTCATTTTTCATATGCAAGTGATCTCACAGGTAATGGTTTACTCACAACCGTAGGAACAAGGTCTTTTGCTATGCATATATATCATATTATAATTAACATGTATCCTATTATATTATCACTAGTGCATATTATATTACATTTAGTATATACCCTATATATATGCTTTTGTATGCTTATATATAAGTAAAACAAGGGCTCAGAATGATTTTATGAATCAGAAAAAAACAAGTATATTTTGTTAATGAAGTACTGCCATTATCAATAAAGTGTTATGTGAAAATAGAGTTGCATTACTTATAAATGTATATTGCAAACTGTAGGCAAAAATGTAAAAGTTTTGTTAAAAGGAAAAATGTATAGCTGATTCTGTTAAGGAGAGAGAATGGAATCATATAAAATGCTAAATTTAAACCAAAAAAAAGTGAATAAAGAGTGAAAGTTGAAAATAAGAACAAAATAACAAATATGGTAGTTATTAATTGAATTAATAATCAAATTAATCTAATTGTCTCTATGACTACTTTGAAATGGGCAGGTTGTGTCGCTAAAAGACAAGAGTCTGTAATATTGCATAAGATTATATAACTTTGTTGATTAAAATGAACACACTTTTACTTTACTTGTTAATTTTATTCTTCTGCAGAATCTTTAAAATAAATTTTCAGTATAAGTGACACATGATGTTACCTTAGTTTCAGATGTACAAAGTAGTGATTAGGTAAGTTTATACATTATGCTACATTCACCACAAGTTTAGTCACCATTTCTGCCAATAAATTGCATTGAATATAAAGACACACACATAAAGTCAATTGTTGGAGAAAATCGACCATGCTAACTATAATCAAGAGAAATCAGAAGTCACTATAGCAATATCAAAGTAGACTTCAAAACAATAATATAGAAGGAGGAGCAAAGATGGCTGAGAGGAAGGGAGCTCTATAAACTTCATCTGCCCCATCTATCGAACTGAGAAGGACATTACTCTCATCTGCAAGAGTGGAAGGAGAAAATACAGACTCCAGAAAGAAGACAACCTCAAAGATGCCTGAGTGACTGAGTGCGAACTGGGGAGATTAGAAAACGGGCCAGCCTCAGAAGAGCAGGGGAGGTGGGAGCCCCAGCCCAACACGGGGCAAGCACGTGGAGCCCCTGAGAGACAAAGAGAAGAGAAAGAGAAACTGAACACGCTCATAGTACTGTCTCTGGGGAAGAGATAAAGAACGTTTAACCACACTCTGAAAGAAAAACTCTCACTCCGTATATAACTGCTGGGTAACCCAAATCTCAAACCCGGGTGGCACAAGGAAAAGAACAGCTTCCACCCCTGTGCCATCCCGGCGGAGAGTCAGCGGCCACAGCGGCAGCCCCAGGGGCACTCACTTCGACCTCGGCTGTGAGAGTGGGAGCATGCACCTCATTTCCATGGCGCATCTCACCTCCAGCATTGGCCGAGCAAATCCTGAATCCCGGGTGCCAACAGGGAAAAAATAACCCTCACCCCTACATGATCCTGGCAGGGAGTTGGTGGAGGTGGAGGCTCGGGCGCACACTTTGGCTGCAAGAGCACGCAGCACATTTCCAGCAGGGCCCAGGGCCTCAGGAAGCAGCAGCATGAATCCCAGCTGGCACCAAGAGAAACTGCTCCGTCCTGCTATGCGATCTTGATCCTGGCTGGAGACTGGGAGTCCGCAGCAGTGTCTGTGAGGGTGTGCATTTCGTCTCCTGCTGTGCACTTCACCTCAAGCAGTGGCAGCGCAAATCCTGGACTGAGCCAAGAGAAACTGATCCCTTCCCCTACGCAATCGCTATCCTGGCTCGGGGCTGGGAGTAGGCAGCTGTCTGTGAGGGTGTCACCTCGCCTCCAGCAGCAGCAGCATAAATCCCTACAAGCACCTAGAGAAACTGATCCCTTTCCCTAAGAAGCCAGCCTCGAAAGCAAGTATATCTCATCTGTGGTAGCACAAAAGTGCATTGACTAGGACTTTGAACCCAGGCGGGCGCTGAAACTACAACTTGGCTCAGCTGCAGCACAAGGAGATTGGACTCATTAGAGTGGCCTGCAGTGCTTAGTTTCAGCAGAACTAGGAGTGCTGCCATTCTACACTCTGCAGCCACCAAGGTGGAGCCTCTGAGAGCAGCCCCCGAGACCTGCTTCACCAAACCAAGCCTACCCGCAAGGGGGAGATGCTGCTTTTTTTTTTCTTTCTGTTTTTGTACTTTTTATTATTATTACCTTTCTTACTTAAATATTTTTTATTTTTACTCCTTATTTTCCTTTCTCCTTTCTCCCTCTTTTTTTCCTTTCTTTCAATCCAGATATATTCTCCTGTATCTCATCCTTATCTATCCCCTCAACTGGTCAAACACTTTTAGACTACCCATTGTCCTTTGTTGTCTCTGACCCCCTTTATTTTTTTCTTCTTCTTCTCTTCTTTTCGTCTCTTTCCTCTCCAATTTCTTTCGTTCCTTTCCCCTTTTTAATATGTTTGTCTATTTGATATTTCTGTGCATTTGTGTGCTTTTGTTACCTCTCTGTTTGTCTGTCTGTTTTCCTATTAAGGGCTAGCCCAAGAAACAAGCCAAAGTATGCATGATGGCGAATCCCAAATATCACTGAGTAGCAAAATAAAATATTCAATGTCACAACAAGAGAAACTGAGAGACACCATTAAAAGAATATTTCCTGAAATGGCAGGCCCTGGACAGTCAATAAGCCTCCTTTAACAGAGCAATATGAACATGTGAACAGTGCACAATAAGCTTTTTAAAGCTGAGTAGAGACAGAAAACTAGCAAAAGTGACACAACGAAGGAACTCTCCCCTGAAGAACCTCCAGGAAGAAGTCAAGCCACAGAACTGCTCAAAGCAGACCTAGACAACATACCTGATCAAGAATGTTAAAAACTTGTCATAAAATTCAACGCTGGGGTTGAAAAAATCATCTGAGAAGCAACTGAGACAGTGACTCAGAACTTTGAAAATAGGTGTGATGAGTTTAAAAAGGCTATAAATGAGGTGAATGATAAAATGGAGGCAGCCACCTCAAGGATTGATGAGGCGGAGAGAAGACTAGATGAATTATAAGATATAGTTATAGCAAAAAGGAAGCTGAAAAAAGAGAGAGAAATTGACTCAGGAGCAGGAAAGGAGAATTCGAGACCTGGGTGATACAATCAAACAGAACAACATCCGTATCATAGGAATACCTGAAGAGGGAGACAGAGAGAAAGGACATGAAGGGATACCAGACCAAATTATAACTGAGAATTTCCTAAATCTGGGAAAAGAAATAGACATTCAAATTCAAGAGGCACAAAGAACCCCCTTAAGCCGTAATTTGAATCGACATATCATTTGGCACGACATATCATAGTGAAACTGGCAAAATATAGAGATAAAGAGAGAATTCTGAAAGCAGCTAGGGATAAAAGAGCCCTCATGTACAAAGGGAAACCTATCAAAGTGGTTACGGACCTATCTAATGAAACTTGGCAGGCCAGGAAGGAATGGCAGGAAATCTTCAATGTGATGAACAGAAAAAACATGCAGCCAAGAATCCTTTATCCAGCAAGCCTGTCATTCAAAATAGAGAGATAAAAGTGTTCCCAAAGAAACAAAAATTGAGATAATTCATGACCACAAAACCATCTCTACAAGAAATCCTAAGAGGTACTCTATGAGGGAAATGTTGCAAAGAATACAAGATGCCAGAGACACCACTATAAACATGAATTCTAGGGAGAACACAATGACTCTAAACCCACATTTTTCAATAATAACACTAAATGTAAATGGACTGAATGCGCCAAGGAAATGACACAGGGTAGCAGAATGGATAAAAAACAAAATCCACCTATTTGCTGTCTACAAGAAACTCATTTTCGACCTGAAGATACCTTCAGGTTGAAAGGAAAGGGATGGAGAAATATCTATCATGCGACGGGAAGCCAAAAGAAAGCCCTAGTAGTCATACTTATATCAGACAAACTGGAATTTAAAGTAAAGGCAGTAACAAGAGATGAAGAAGGACATTATATAATAATTACAGGATCTCTCCATCAGGAAGAGCTAACAAATATAAATATCTATGTGCCAAATTCGGGAGCGCCCAAATACATAAAACAATAAACCACAGACAGAAACAATCTTATTGATAACAATGTGTTAATTGCAGGGGACTTTAATACTCCAATGACAGCAATGGATAGATCAACCAGACAGAAAATCACTAAAGAAGCAATGGACCTGAACGACACATTGGAACAGATGGAATTGATAGATATATTTATAACTCTGCATCCTGAAGTTAGGAAATTCACCTTCTTCTTGAGTACACATGGCACATTCTCCAAGATAGATCACATACTAGAGAAGAAAGCAGTCCTCCATAAGTATAAATGAATAGAGATCATACAATGCACACTTTGAGATCACAATGCTATGAAACTTGAAATGAACCACAGAAAAAAGTCTGGAAAACCTCCAAAAATGTGGAGATTAAAAACTACCCTACTAAAGAATGGTTGAGCTAATCAGACAATTAGAGAAGAAATTTAAAAATATATGGAAACCAACAAAAACGAAAATACAACATTCCAAAATCTCTGGGATGCAGCAAAGGCAGTTCTAAGAGGAAATATATTGCAATCCAGGCCTATATCAACAAACTGGAAAAAGTGCAAATTCAAAATCTAACAGACCACCTACTGCAACTTGAAGGGAAGCAGCAAGAGCACCCCAATCCTGGCAGAAGAAAAGAAATAATAAATATCATGGAAGAAATAAACAATATAGAATCCAAAAACAGTCTCACAGATCAATGAAACCAAGAGTTGATTCTTTGAAAAAATAAACAAAATTGATAAATCTCTAGCCAGGCTCCTTAGAAAGAAAAGAGAGAGCACCCAGATAGACAAAATCATGAATGAAAAAGGATCTATTACAACTAATCCCTTAGAAATATAAGCAATCATCAGAGATTACTATGAAAAATTATATGCCAGCAAAATAGACCACCTAGAAGAAATGGACAAATTCCTAAATGCACATGCACTGCCAAAATTCAAACGGGAAGAGATAGAAAGCATGAAGAGACCGGTAACCAGTGATGAAATTGAATCCGTTATCAAAAATCTCCCAATTAATAAGAGCCCAGGGCCAGATGGTTTCCAGGGGAATTCTACCAGACATTTAAAGCAGAGCTCATACCCATTCTTCTCAAACTATTCCAAAACATAGAAAAAGAAGGACATCTTCCAAACTCATTCTACGAAGCCAGAATCACCTTGATACCCAAACCAGACAGAGACCCAGCAATAGAAGTGAACTACAGACCAATATTCTTAATGAATACAGACGCAAAAATACTCAACAAGATACTAGCAAATCGAATTCAACAGCATATAAAAAGAATTATCCATCATGATCAAGTGGGATTCATTCCTGGGTTACAGGGCCAGTTCAATATTTGCAAATCCATCAATGTGATACATCACATTAACAAAAGAAAGGATAACAACCATATGATCCTGTCAATAGATGCAGAAAAAGCATTTGAAAAAATACAACACCCTTTCTTAATTAAAACCCTTGAGAAAGTCGGAATAGAAGGAACTTACCTAAACATTATAAAAGCAGTTTATGAAAAGCCCACAGCTAATATCATCCTTAATGGGGAAAAACTGAGAGCTTTTCCCCTGAGATCAGGAACATGACAGGGGTGTCCACTCTCACCATTATTGTTTAACATCGTGTTGGAAGTCCTAGCATCAGCATCAGACAACAAAAGGAAATAAAAGGCATCAGAATTGGCAAAGAAGAAGCCATACTTTCACTTTTCGCAGGTGACATGATACTCTACATGGAAAACTCAGCCTTCTAGAACTGATCAATGAATTCAGTAAAGTTGCAGGGTACAAAATCAATGTACAGAAATCCGTTGCATTCCTATACACCAATAATGAAGCAGAGGCAAGAGAAATCAAGAAACTGATCCCTTCACGATTGCACGAAAAACCATCAAATACCTAGGAGTAAACCTAACCAAGGATGCAAAAGACCTATATGATGACAACTATAGAAAACTTATGAAAGAGATTGAAGGAGACACCAAGATTTGGGAAAACATTCCCTGTTCATGGATTGGAAGAATCAACAATGTGAAAGTGTCATTACTTGCCGCGCCCCACACCCGCCGGCGGGAAGGAAGGACGAGACACTGGACTTCGTTGCAGAGCCGTCTTTATTCTTCCTCTTCTTGTTTTCTTCTCCCCCTTCCCCCCGTCCCCAGCGGGTTATATACTCTTTAGCCCCTCCCACCTCTTACGTGGCCCCAGAGGATTGGCTCAAGGCTGCTGATCACGTGCAGCGCCCGTGCCACGCAGCCTCAGAGCAAAACAGCGCACGTGAAGGAAACTTACAACAGGCTAGGGGGAGCAGGAAGCAAGCAGTGGGAAAAACATCCCGTGACTCAGCAGCCCAGGGAAAAAGGCATC
>PJEM01017269.1:11834-22834 GCA_004023845.1 Helogale parvula | reverse complement strand
GCTTAAAACCTGCAGTGGGGGTTGGGGGAGATAAGGATGGATTAAAGGAAAACTGTCTGGATGGTAAAAGTTGATCTAAGCACAGCAGTGCCTAATTGTTGGTCTTTCCCAGATTTCAGTGGGAAAGGGAGAAAGGAAGGAAATAGGAAGATAGTAAAGAGAAGACAGGGGACAATTAAAAATTAAAAATATTAAGAAATAAAACACTTAACGGTAATAAACATATGCAGGGCAGCTCTCCAGCGCAGATGGGCGTGGCTTGGTGCAGGTGGGTCGGGTCCCAGGGGTTGCTCTCTGAGGCCCCGCCTTGGTGGATGTGAGGAGAAGAATGGCGTCAGGCGCCCCAAATCCCCTCAGACCTTGCGTTCCAGCCACTCTCTGGAGACCAGCCTTCTTGTGCCTCGGGCGGATCTAATTGTTTCTGTTTTCCAAGTTCTGCCTGGTTTCTATGTTTCTAAGTCCTCGCCCGCACACTCAATATTGCCACCACAGTTAAAATCGTCCGAAGGTGGGCAACTTTCTGGTCGGAGCAGATAGGGAGTTTGTGAAGTGGGAGTTCTCCCCCGGCTCCACCTGGGGTCGGTGAGCTGCCTTGCCCGACTGCACGCCCCCGCTGAAGCCCTCAGCGCTCAGCGGCCCTCAGTCCCAGGCTGAGTCTCTCTGCGGGGATTGTGCTGTGGGGGATTCAGTCTCTACTTGTCTTCCCCTGGTCTCTCCTGCCTTGCCGGGCAGTACCGCGTGTGGCTGTGAGGGTCCCTGCGCCTCTGGACACCCGGCGCTCGGCGTGAGCGACTGTCGGGGAATCTGTGCGCCTCCGGGCTCTCTCTCTCTCTCTCTCTCTCTCTCTCTCTCTCGGCTGCCCCGCACTGTGCCGCTCCCCGCTGACCTGTCTGCCTCCGGTCTCCCGGCCGCCCCGCCCGGCTAGGAACGGTGCACCCGAGGACACGCGGGTTTCAGCGGGCCCAGTGCCCAGCCTCTCCGCGCTCGGCGCTTTGTCTCCGGAGCCGGCGCTCCCTCCCCTAAAGTCTCTGGTCCCGGTTCGCACTCACTTACTCAGGCAACTGTGAGACCGCTGTCGATAAGGGATCTGCTCAAACACCTCCGTTCTCGGAGATCAGAGATCTGTGGCTTTTTAATTCTTCTCAGTTTGATAATTGTGGGTGGTCGGAGGTAATGGGGCTCCTTACTTCTCCGCCATCTTGCCCCTCCTCCCATTATTTTTCACTTAGGAAAAATCTCATGATATGACAAAGTAGATGTAGGTAAGAAGAAAAATTAATTAAAGGAGGCTATGAAATTTGGTTGGAAAAGAAAAAATTGTGTGATATAGAAAACATTATATGAAAAATGTTGATTGAATACATTTTAATTAATTTTAATTCTTTTTCTACTAAACATAAATATCTTAAAGTATTTCTCAAATTATAATCAAGACTGTAAATTTGGGAAATTTGTGATGCCAAGCAATTATTTCGACTTTTATGTGGTTAGGTATTTCACATTATAAATAAGCCTTACATACATACACCAACAAAATTTTGGAAGTTAGGAAATAATAGAACTTATTAGCTGAATATATACCAAAAAAAGTATATTACCTCTCCTTAAGACAGAGATATTGAATTCTTGACAATGCTGTAGTCCTAATTTGATCTACAATTATGTGTAAAACATGGGTGAATCACATAAACACAACATCGACCAATATGGGTGAATTACATGAACACAACGTTGGCCAACAAGAGGTGTTAATGGGCAAATTTTTTAAGAGATAAAGTCAGGACTCTTGTATAAATATAAACTAAATATGTGTCAAAAATTTATTTAAGTCAGTAAGTAATGAGAGAGGCAGTAGTTTGCCCACAGGAGGATTCAGAGAACTAATTATTTAGAAATACTTAAATAAATGTAGAAGCAAATACAAAAATCCTTTTGTGGGGAAGAAAGAAAGCTTTCAGAGTGGAAGGGATCCATTGTTCTTTTTAAGACATATTTGCATATTTTTGGACAAGGGTCATTTGCACTGCTAGTAGTTATCTGTCATTTATTGACTTTCAAAAAGCACAAAGACAATGAAAGACCAAGATAACCTGATAGAACAGACAGAATGCTCAGTAATCTCTTCTCATTTTAACATCTTCAATGGTTTCTCTGGACAGTTAAAATAAAGCTGATTATATATTTAGTTTTGGCAAGAGTATATTTCATCATGTAAGATTTCTTAAGTTTACTTTGCAAATCCAGACCCATACAATATTAAAAAATTACTTGGGGCAAAATATTAATGTCTATCTGGAACTTATCAAAGTACTATAAATATCCATGGGCAGTTTTTTGTATGGGCATAAGTTTTCAATTCCACTGGGCAAATGCCAAAGAGCATGATTACTAGATTACATGCTAAGAGTATGTTTAATTTTGTCATAATCTGCCAGACTGTCTTCCAAAGTGACTATATTATATTGCATTCCCAACAGCAGTGCAAGAGAATTCCTGTTTCTCCACATTATCACCATTTCATGTTGTCAGTGTTTCAGATATTGTCCATTTTAATAGGTGTATAGTAGTATCTCATTGTTACTTTAATTTCCATTTCCCTGATGGCCTCATGAAGAACACTCTTTCAAAGTGATACTGTTTATAAATTTATTTTTTACTGGTTTCTTTTTTCTAACTTATAGTTTATTGTCAAGTTAGTTTCCATATAATGTTTATAAATTTAAATGTTTTTTATATGTTTTTAAATTTATTTTTGAAAGAGAGAGAGAGAGAGAGAGCATGCAAGCAGGGGAAGGTCAGAGAGAGAAGGAGACACAGAATCTGAAGACAGACTCCAGGCTTTAAACTAGCTGTCAGCACAGAGCCTGATGCAGGGCTCGAAGCCATGAACCAAGAGACCATGACCTGAGCTGAAGTCGAATGCTTAACTGACTGAGCCAACCAGGCATCCCAATGTTTATAAATTTAAATAGCTGTTCATATTATCGTATAAATACCAACAATGGAGTATAGGATGTAGATACCAATTCAGGTATTATGACCTATCTCAGAATTACAGTGATGAGCAAAAATGTATATGATCTTATTATTAGAAATGTTTTCTTATATTTAGCATGACTGCATCATGACTTATAATGTAATGACACTATTTTCACACAAATTCTATCACTTCTAGTAACTCAAGAAAACATTCCATAAATCAACATTCAACTGCAGTGAACTACAGAACCAGATTTTTTGTATAAATGAAAGGCATTAAATTAGCAAGAATTGGCACCTATGTGATACCAAACACAAGTGCAAATGAAAGCATTGAAATCACTTGCCTGTATTTGGCTCTAAGTTTTCAAAGGATATACAATATGCTTATAGCATTTTTTAAAGATTATCTTGAAATAATCTTAAAGCCAAGAATTCCCTATGCTCAAATGTCATAGAACTCTAAAAAGGTGAGTCCTGCGTGCTCAGGGATTTGAGGAATCCTAATGTCAGGAATGAAATTCTTCGAGGTCATATAAAAATGTTAAAATGTGGACAAACACACTATGACAGGAAGAGCATTGAACCAAGAGTTGGATAGACTGTCATTAACCAGCTGTGAATTTCCTCACCTGTGAATTAGTATGCTCATCTATGAATATTTCTAGGATCCCTCTTGGTTCTTAAATCCTATGGGTTTATAAACATAAGAGATGAAACATTCTCTAGGCTGTAAATGTTAACTAACTATAGTTTTGAAAAACTTAGACTTAATTATTCATTTCATGTAAAATTTTCAGTTAATGAAATGATATTTCTAAGTATGCCAATAACTAAAAAATTAAGTTTACAAAAACATTCTAAATTTTAAATTGAAAAAGAATTGTTCATTTCAGTTGTGTATTATTGTATAAGTCAATTTGATTCACACACACACAAAAATTATTTCCAAAGAATAAATGGTTGAAATGGCAAGGTGGTTTCATGGGATATAAATAAGAGATAAACGTTTTAGAGAATGGCCATCATTAGAATATGTTAAAAATAAAATTGTGCTATGAGATATGTATAATCCATTACTTCAATTTTAGATCTCTATTCTTTGAAGTAGAGGGCAATGTAGTCTAGGTACTTGCAGAAAAACAAATGGCAAATAGATATCTCATATATATTTTCATCAGAGACTGGGAAGTCTGATACTAGATTTGCCTTTTCTGTACACAAGTTTTTGTGAAAAGCAAGAAAAACCTAAAGGAGAGATTGAAACTAGTCAACTAGTCACTAATTATTATTTTTTAAAAATAAGGTTTAGAATTGTAATTTGATCAATTAACAATTGTTGTACCAATTTAAGTTAGCACCCATGAAGAGGGTGATTTGTTCATATTAAATTGCAGAGAATAATTCTAACTGGTTAAGTGATATTACAGAGACATAGAACAGAATATCTATGCTATATTATACTATAATATTCCATACCATACCACACCATACTATAGAACGTTTAATTTCCCTACCAATTCTATTATGTTGCAGAAATAAAGATACAGGATGCATACCTTAAAGACTAAAAATGTTACTACCTACCAAACATAACTTTATTTTAATTAACCTTCATAATGGATTTTCTCTATTTTCCAGATATTTTAGAAAAAGTGTTTTGAAATATTGTCACCAATTCTTAGCAAAATGGATTAAGATAGTATGGACTGCATAAAATGCACTGTGTTGGAAAATACATAATAGTATGCTTTTTAAAATTACCTTCCTCCAATGAAATATAGTTACATTTTATTCAGATATTTTATTTCACTGTGTAAATTCTTGAAGAAATTAAATTAAAAAATATGTATTTGCCTCAAAAAAGCATATGATAGTATAGAAAAATCATTAGTATAGCTACGCACTCCCAATTCATCAATGTTTTAGTCTTCTTAGATTTTATAATACTTCAGCCAAGGAAAAAATGAAAACATTGAAAAAAGGGTTTCATGTATTAATGCAGGGAATGTATGACACCATGACTGACCAAAGAAAATATGGGTAAATCATATGTGTCCTTTGACCAAAAATATTTTGTGTACTTTGACATTAAGTAGAATTTACGGATGGGTTAGAAAGGCAAATTAAATTAATTATTAAGACTTCTCCAAAATTAAGATCTTAAAATTCTATGTAGTTATCATCTGTTTTTAAGTTTATGTTTTTCTTTTTTTTTTTTAACCTCTCTTGGGGAAAGTGGGAAATGGTTGTTGTTTTCAACAAAACCAACGTGGTAGCCCCCTCACCAAAATATGTTGGTATCTCAGTTCTGGCCAATATCATTTAATGGACAGTTATTTTTCCCAAAGTTCAAAATTGTTATGAGTGAGGGGGGAAGGAAGTGGAGTATCTATCATTTCCTTCCTCCTCCTCAGTTTCTTGTGTACCGCAATAGCAAGTGTTTGCTCTCTCGTCTCTTGGTTCTTTGAGTAAAGATGCCACTTTTTTTATATAAAAAAGATATTCTTTTTTATATAAAATATTATCATTGTTCAGAGATGGCTAATCAGTGATAACACTTCCTTATCCATCTATTCAGCAACTCGTACCAAGCCACCTGTGATTCTCCTGTGACATGACTTGATGTGAGGCTGACTACTAAGTAAATTATACTTCGGTCTCATTCCTACCTTACAGTTGAGGTACAACAGGTCTTCAGGTCTTTTCGTCTTCCTCTGGATCATGATGTGTATCCTATATTTACGAAATCCTCTCCCAGTGGGCATATATGTTATGGTATGTTCATCTTGAAAGAGTAGAGGGCAAGGCTTATTCCATCCACTCTTCCCATCTTTGGATATTTAGAGAAGATAGGAAATCCATCTCTAGCTCACTTACTTCCCTCCATCCCTCATCCTACCATTCCTCAATATCCCCCAGCAAGCATTGTTTAGATTAGTTGTATTAGCCCATGTGATTAGAGGGTGCCTGAAATGCAACATGAGATGGCCGTGAGAGGAACTCCCCACCCATTTCCACTCTTACCTGAAGTCACCTGCTTTACTACCATTAACTGATGTGATGTAAAGCTGGCTTATTGTCTTTATTTAGCAATCAGTAAAAGGAAATGTGTGTAAGTCACCACCCTAAATCTCTGAGACCTCTTGTTATCTCTAATGCATATGCAGAGCCTGTACTTTGGAAAACAGATTTAAAAAAAAAAGAAGAATAAAGTCATCTTTATTATCTTCTTATGTCCCTATCAGAAAGTATAAAAAATAAAAAGTTATTCAACATTTGAGATAATTAGAAAATAATTAGAAACCTTAATCACAATGTTATAAGTAAAATTCCTAGCATAAACATTGAAGTCAGGATTAAAATTACGATACATATGGTAACAGCAATATTATTTAAAATGCTTTCTGACTAGCTAATAACATTAGACAAGAGACAGTTGTGAACCATACAATTAAAAAGAAGTTTACTCATTTAATTACTTCTAGATGTTATAACTTGCCTGAAAGATACAAGAAAATATATCAAAATACTAACCAAGATAATATGCTAAAACACTAACCTAAACAATATGAGGATTAAGTAAAGCTATCATAAACTTTCTTATAGTTTACCAGATCTAAAGAGCTGCCAGTTGTAAAATATAAGGGAAAATATATCCTGTTTACTACTGCAATAAAAGTATAAAATATCCAGGCATAATTTCATATGAAACCTACAAAGGCATACAATATATTTAAGGCAAAATTAGCATTTAGAGTCATTCATGTTCAGAATATAAATTGGATCAAAAAAGATTAATAATATGATAATACTCATTTTCCCAAATTTCTACTTATGGTAGATACACACACACACATATATGAAGTACTATTATATATGATAGTATACATATATATTCTAGTACTGCACTACATATAATAGTAAAAGGTTAAAAACAAATGCCTGTAAATCATGACACAAATAACTAATGGTACATTTTTGCAATAAAATCATAGCTATTTGATCATTGTTTAAATCACTTGATATAACACCCAATATGAAGAATTTGAATGTTGAAGATTTAGAGTAGCAAGGTACATAACATATGTATATTTTAAAAAATATGTATAACCACAAATATATATATATATATGTACATATATGCATATACATGTATGCAATCTGTGTATGCATACATTCTCACACACTTGAATGCTTGTATAAACATTAGATTCTTGTGGATGCTTTGCCCCCTAAATGAAAGGAAAGAAGCTGGAGGAATATATAAGCAATAATGTTTTTAAAGTGGAGCTCTCTGTAGAATATTTAGTCACTAGTATCTTAACACATCCATGTATACAATGAATTATTCCCTCACATTTTAGTCTATAATAGTACTAGTTACACACCATCTAGAAAGAAATGGGAAAATAATTACTGAAATTGCCATCTGTGCTCTGTGATTCAAGTGAAGAAGTCAAATTTAGAAAGGCTTGAAGAGGGGGATGTTTAAGTTCTATATCCTTTCTTTTAATGGTAGATCATTTTATTTATTTTCTTAAAAAATTTTTTGTTTATTTTTGAGACAGAGGGAGACAGCAGGAGTGGAGGAGGGGCAGAGAGAGAAGGAGACACCGAATCTGAAGCAGGTTCCAGGCTCTGAGCTGTCAGCACAGAGACTGATGCAGGTATTGAACTCACAAACCACAAGATATGACTTGAGCCAAAGTCAGGTGCTTAGTGTACTGAGCCACCCAGGCATCCCTATTCATTTTCTTAACTTACTGTGTTTAATTAGTTTCAGGTATACAATATAGTGATTGATTAATTCATACACCATCTAGTGCTCATCACAATAAGTGTACTCCTTAATCCCCATCCCCTACTTAACTCATCCCGCCATCCCCTCTGGTAATCATCAGTTTGTTCTCCATAATTAAGTCTGTTTCTTAATTTGTCTCTATCTCTTTTTTCTCCTTTCCTTACTTATTTTGTTTCTTAAATTCCACAGGTGAGTGAAGTCATATGGTATTTGTCTTTCTCTGACTGACTTGTTTCACTTGACATCATATTCTCTGACTCCATCTGTGTTATTGCAAATAGCAAGATTTCATCCTTTTAATGACTGAATAATATTCCATTATGTGTATGTATATGCAAGTGTGTGTGTGTGTGTGTGTGTGTGTGTGTGTGTGTGTGTGTATCACACCTTCTTTATCATCAGTCCATGGACACTTGGGCTGTTTCCATAATTTGGCTGTTGTAAATAATGCTGCTATAAACATAGGGGTTGGATGTATCCTTCTGAATTAGTGTTTTTATATTCCTTGGGAAAATACCCAGTAGTGTAATTGCTGGATCATAGGGTAGTTCTATTTTTAACTTTTTGAGGAACCTCCAAACTTCTTTGCACAGTGGCTGTACCAGTTTTCATGTTATATACCCTTTGATATTGCTTTTCTAACACTTGGTTATATTTGGTGTTTACAATCATTTTGTGATCTAAAATTGTGTTTAGTGGACAAATAAGTAATTTCACAGAAAGAACTGCTTATACAACCCAGAATATTTTTACAGCTGTCATTACATGGCTTAATGAATTTATTGAGGTCCACACAATCAATTTCTTGGCCCACAATCAACTGGGTCATGGCTATAATGCAATTCTGACTATAGAGCTTGACACTGTGATGAGCAGCAAAATGGGGGATGTGTCCTAGAAATTTTCCTCATGTTTCTGGGTAATGAACAATAGGGCACCTCCCTTCTCTGCTTCTTCACTTTGCTCAAAGCCGAATGTAAATAACATTTACAATTTAATTCTCAAAGTTGAAATAATGTTGAGTTAACTGACAAATGAATGACAATTCTATTTCCTCCTATCGCAAAATAGTACATTAAAAAAACCTCTCTTGTGAAGTGAATTCCCTTATTCTTCGTTCATATTTGATCTCATTCCTTTGTTCCTGGATCTTTAAATCTTAAAGGCAGTTACAATACTTGACCCAGTAATAATGTTAGTTCATGTTCTTCAGTCAAATACTGGGTCTGTCCTACTGATAGGGGTAGTACTTTGATGGTTTCTTTTGGAAGACATACAGTCAAATTGGAGTGCAGAGTTCTAAACTTTAGAATCAAAATTTAGCCTGCAGTGTTCCCTAGCCTGTGCTTTACTAAAAATTTTCCCTATTATGATCATTACCACACTGATGTACAGACTAACACAATACATCCATGCATTCTATCCCATACTTTAGGACATCTCCTTATGAAAAGGTATGTCTTCTTTTCCTATCAATTAAGTCTCAAAATATTTGATCAAATATGAATGTGTAAATGTTGAAAGGTCAAAAAAAAGTAAAACTGTGTATGCAAAACATTTAAGTTATCAATTTAGGGACATTTAATTAGCATACGTGTGAACTTGAAAATACTATCTTTTGTGCCTTCTATTTCAAAAAGTAATTTTATTCAAATTATTTATGCGTATAATGCATCAGTATCACTTGAATATTTTTGAATCATCCAATAGTTTTTATGTTTATTTTTTTTAGAGAGAGAGAGAGAGAGAGACAGAGCGTGAATGAGAGAGGGGAGAGAGGGAGACTCAGAATCTGAAGCAGGCTCCAGGTTCGGAGATGCCAGCATAGAGCTCAATGAGGGCTCCAACTCATGAACCACAAGATCATGACCTGAGCTGAAATTGAACGTTTATCTGACTGAGCTATTCAAGCACCCAAGAGTTAGTATTTTACATATTTAAAGGACTCCTATAACTTAATAGCAAAAATAATATTAATAACCCAATTAAAAAGTGGACAAGGGACTTTAATAGATATTTCTGCAAATAAGACATAACATGGCCAACAAGTGTATGAAAAGATGCTCAATATGATTAGTCATCAGGGAAATGCAAATCAAAACCACAATGAGGTATCTATCACCTCATAACTGTTAGAATGGTTATTATCAAATAGAGAAAAAGTAACAAGTGTTGGTGAGGATATAAAGAAAAAGGAACACTTGTGCACTGGTGGGAATGTACATTGGAATAGCCATTATGGAAAATGATATGGAGGTTCTTCAAAAAATTAAAAATAGAACTACCATATGATCAGGCAATTCCACTTCTGGGTATTGATTCACAGAAAGCAATAACACTAACTTGAAAATATATGCACCCCAATGTTTTTTTTTCTTTTTGAAAATCTTTTTTTAATAAAACACAATTTATTTTTTTAACATATGCAATTATTTTCCATCATTTACAATACAGTAGTTACAATGACACTCCAAACAGAAAAGTAAAGTAAAAAATCAAAACCCCAACTTCTATTTCATGTAATTAGACTTATACAGAAATTAGAAGGTTAAGTACCAACTAGTTAATCACCTAATTTCACAGCTATCTGAAGTGGCAATCATTATATAGCAGCTTATCTATGATACATTCAAGATAAACGATACAATTTATTACTTGCCCATAAGCTACAACACAGCCTGCTTAATACCTTTCCTTAAATTCCACCTCTATACTACAGTATACTTGAGGTCCATGCAAAAAAGTAGCTACCTTTTATATAGGAAATGGATGATTAATTCTTTGGTGTTGTAAAAGCGACTTCATTTAAACATAACCACCACCACCACCAAAAAAAAAAAAAAAAAAAAAAAAAAAAAAAAAAAAAAAAAGAAAAGAAAATAATAAGGGAAAAACCCAAGACACACTTCCTAGGGGAAAAAAAAAAACCAGCATGTAATTTCTGTCCCTGACGGAATGTATTAAATAAGCAAACACCACCAACAAGCAAAACAAGTACTACAATGTAAAAAAATTAACAAAAAGAAAACCCTCTCACATGCATAAATGAAAGATTGCACACAAAGAACTCACATCTTTTCAAGCTTCAATAGTAAATATTCTGCTACTATGTATTAAATACTGCATGGTTTGCCCAAGCTAAGATGAAACCACATCATGAATCAATAAGCATTTTGCATTTTCTTTCATTATCTACTCAAAGTCATGCCTACTGCAC
>PJEM01017269.1:0-11734 GCA_004023845.1 Helogale parvula | reverse complement strand
TAGCAAACACTCCCAAAATAAACTTAGATTGTATTGCAGTTTCACTTAACAGTATATAAAATGCTGTGTTGCAGTGCAGCATTATTTACAAGAGCCAAGATACATTTATAATATGGAAACAACCTAAGTTGTCAGATAAAGAAATTATGATACATATATATATATATATATATATATATATATATATATATATATATAAGACATTTATTTGTCTTGTGTATTTATGAGTGTGTATGTAATATTATATATATCACATTTTCTTTATCTGTATATTATATATATAGTTAAGCCATAAAAAAAGAATGAAATTGTGCCATTTGCAGCAACATGGATGGACTTTAAGGGTATTATGCTAAGTGAAGTAAGTCCAACAAAGACACATACAACGTGATCTCACTTATATATGGAATTTAAAAATTAAAATAAAACCAATGAACAAAAAAAAAAAACAAGCTTATAGATACAGAGAACAGATTGTTTGTTGCCAGACGTGGGGTCTGGAGAATGAAAAACGGGTAAAGGGGGTCAAAATTTACAAACTTCCGGTTAAACATGTTTAAGTAGATAATGGACAGCATGGTGGTGATAGTTAAGAACACTCTACTGTGTGTATTTGAAAGTTGCCAAGAGAGATTTTAAAAGTGTTTATTACAAGGAAAAAAATCGATAACTACAAATAGTGATGAAGTTAACTATATATATTGTGGTGATTATTTCCAAAATATACAAATATCAATGCATTGTACACCTGAAACTAATATATGTTTATTATATTTCAATAATAAAAGGAAAAAAGGTCCTGGAAACCAGATTTTACTTTATCATCTTTTATTCCTCCTCTGATGCCTTTTCCTTCTTTATGTTGATCAGAGTTTCATAACTTACTCATAATTTTCTTACTCCCGGAGAATTGTTTTGTTTTTGTATTTTCTTAAACATTACTAATAGGGAAGAATTTGCTAACAATAAATTTCTTTAGTTTTTGTTTGTGTTAGAAAGTCTTTATTTTATACTTTAGAAGGAGCTATGACTGGATAGAAAATTTCAGGTTGATGGTTTATTGTTTAACATTTTCTATATTTCACTCCACTCTCTGACTGCTTGCACTGTGTCAAACGAGAATTCCACTGTAATTCTTATTCTTTGTTCTTCTATATGTGTTTCCCCACTGCATCTGATTTCTCTCACGATTTTATCTTTGCTTTTGGTTTTCTACAATGTGAATACATGTTTAGATGTAACTGTTTTGATATTTATCTTGCTTAGAGTTCTCTCAGATTCCTACATCTATAGTTTTATATGCTAGTTACTTGTGAAAGTTTTCAGCCACTGGATTATTTCTTCTCCTATTTACAGGATTTTTGTATGTCAGAGAAGAACCTGGAAGTCCATACTAGACACTTAGGCCTGTAACAAATTATAGTCAGTTCATGTCTAAGTTCTTAATGAGTTTGGTTTTTTTCTTCATTAGATTATAACAAAAGAGATTAATTATTTTTTAAATTTTTTACGGAGATTAATTAACCTTAAGATCAAACTTTGTCAGTAATATAATGGTAGTATTTAAAAGTTCTTTTCTAGGGAGCCTGGGTAGCTGGTCAGTTGGGCTTATGACTTTGGCTCAGATCATGTTCTTGCAGTATGTGGGTTCAAGCCCGGCATCAGGCACTGTGCTTACAGCTCAGAGCCTGGAAACTGCTTCAGATTCTGTGTCTCTCTTTCTCTTGGCCTCTCCCCACTCACATTCTGTCTCTGTCTCTCTTTTAAAATTAAACATTAAAAAAATTAAAAATAAATAATTAAGAGTTATTTTTGAGCAAACAAAAACAAAAATGAAACAAAAAAAAAACAAAAAAACCAGTCACCTGGGTGGCTCAGTTGGTTGTGTCTGATATCAGCTCAGGTCATGATCTCACTGTTTGTGATTTCAAGTTTGCATTGGGCTCACAGTTCCAGCACGGAGTTTCTTTCAGATCCTCTGTCTCCGTCTGTCTCTCTCTGCCCCTCTCCCATGTGCTCACTCTCTCTCTCTTTCTCAAAATAAATAAATTAATGTTTAAAAAGCAAAAATAAATAAAAGTTATGTTTTGTATACTAAACACTAACAGTTTATGATGAAATCAAATAGAAATTATTTAACCCTACATCAGCATAAATTTCAATTTAATACGTTAGTAAGAACAAAAGGGGAAATATATTTTGTTTGAAAGTCTCATGTTAGTATATAAGTATTCATCATGCATTATTTTAATGAAATTAATGAAATGATTGAAAGAAATTTTTAGAAACCGCTTTAATGATGTTTGACTGCATAGCATTGACATCATATTTTCTCCTTACTGACATAATAAATAGCGACAGAATGAATGAAAACCAGTGACTTAACTCACCTCAAAATACTGTTATTGACTGTAAATCAGAAAACTAGATTCCAGAAACAAATTAACCAAAAAACCTTGTTTTCTCTTTGTTTGCCTGCTGACATCTGTATCATTAGCATATCTAACAAAATTAAATTGGTACTAATTTATGTACTCATTTTCTTGTATGCTTTTGATTTGAGGAACTCTGTGAATAGTTTCCTGATTAATGACTTTAACTTAAAAAAAATCAATGTGTGCTATTAGAAGTTTTGTTGTATAATCTGTTCATAATTCATATATGACCAGCTCCATTTTTTTTCTTCTCTTTCTCCTCTAAGAGAACATATTTTGCCTAGCCTTACTGATATATGGGTGGACAAGGAAACCTATGCTCAAAATAATTTTATTTGTTGTCAAGCCACTTTATCTTCTATGTAATACTCAAAATGGCACGTGACTGATCCTCCTCAGATACAGAATATTTGTACTTATTTATTTGTTTGTTTTAAAGTTTATTCATTTATTCTAAGAGGGGGAGAGAGAGAGAGAGTGTGTGTGTGTGTGTGTGTGTGTGTGCATGAGTGAGGGAGAGGTGGAGACAGGGGGAGAGAGAGAATCCCAAGCAAGCAAGCTCTTGGGAGCTCGAACTCATGAACCAATGTGAGATCACGATTTGAGCTAAAATCAAGAGTCAGTCCTTTAACTGACTGAACCACCCAGGTTCTCCAGGAATATTTGCATTTAAAATGACCATATGTCAATGTCTATAATACAGCAGAAATAATCAAGAACTGAATTAAAATTATGACTTAAAAAGGAAAAATCGCAATGTTGTGTCCAATTTGGGAATTTCATTGCTTAGACATCTGCTGCTTATTGTACCATACCCAGAGACACAGAACCTGTGTCCTTTGTCCTTATTCTTAACATAATATCCTTTAACCTGAACAATTATTTTCCAAATATTACAAACAGCTAAACTGAACCTAGGTTACGCTGGTTTGTATTCATCTATAATCCTAAGTAGTACAAAAGTTTAAAAATTAAAAGAAATCAGATATTCTACAGAATTTATTTCTGTAGTGTTTGGGATGACATGGAAAATCTTAGTATTTTCCACTCATGTTGCTTTAAACTTACAACTTCTCTAATGATTTCAGTCAATTAAACAATTAAGTATCTGATTTCTAAGAGAACTAACTATTTAGCATCTATGCATAATACTATTTAGAAAACACCAAACCATACTTAAAACTCCATACATACTTTGTCTTAGTAAATTAGTAAGTAAACTAGTAAACTAGTATAAATCTCCAATATGACAAAGTTTATATGCATGCGTGGACTATCTCAGATAGAATTGTGTGTGCATGTTTTAATTTTATTATAATAACTTGAAAAATATACATTTACCATCTACAAAATAGTGATTTAATTTATAAGCATATTGTGTTTAGGATTATTTTTAGTTTCTACACATTTTTTATCTCATGAGATTTTTGAATGCAAATGAGTTAAAAAGGTACACTTTAGTGCTTCCTTCAATAAATAGGGGCAGAATGAATGTAAATCATTCATTTTCTTAGAGTAATATTGAGAATATATTTTCTTAGAGTATATAGAGTGTGCTTAAGGGCTTTTATCTCCACAAAGCTGTCAATAAAAACACTATTTTGATGTTTTAAAGTTCAGAATGTCTTATCTACACAGGACAAAATATTAAATTCTAGTGAATTTTGATTATAAACATGCAAAAGTCTGTTGACTTGAAATCGTTCATTATTGTATACTTGAAAAAAGGAATATAGTCTTCCTTCTCAATCTGGGTTACTCAAGCTTCAGAGCTGTTTCTCATAACAGTTCCTCAGTTTACCTCTAGTTAAACGGGCAATATCCCTGTACATTGCCAACATGTAGGAATGTATGGGATCATATTCAGTGTACATACAGTGTCCTTGTAGGCAAGACTTTTGTCCTCCTCTGAGTGCTGCAATGCTATTTCTGGAAATCAATAAATGCATTATTCGGTGAACTAATAGGTAAATATAAAAAGTGTAAGGATCTGTAAAGAAGGGATACCAAATATTTCATTTGAAAGGTATTTGATAGTTGATATTTCAAAAATAGCATTGAAATCTTCATAAAATATCAGAGCTGTTCAAGTTCTATAACAACAATTTTTTGCATTAATATTATTTTTATTTTAAAAGAAAAACGGGGATTAAGGCATTCATTTTTAACTTTTAGAGTCTTTGCAGATGGCCTCCATCTAGTCTTGTTAAAAAAATGTCTCCTGTATTATCAAGAGCAGGGGAAAAAAAGAGAAAACAAAAACAAAACAAATAAACAAACAAACAAAACAAGCCATGTTTGGGATTTCTTTCAGAAATTCTACGGAGTATGGTAGAATATACACTAAAATGCTAATATTATCTCAAACATTTGGGATTCAGTGAGGGTGGGTATGGTCTGGTCTGGAAATTCTGAAAGTTTCCCTCATATCACTTTTCCCTTTTTCCTCTCAACAGAATAAATACCAAGTAATCTGAAAATAAATAGATAACAAGAATAGACCGATAGCAGCAGAAGAAAGTTATCCCACAACTGATGTCTTCAGAGAGTTTCACTGCTGCGTTCTTTCAAACCCTTCAGTAGCAGATATCTTATCACTAGAATGTGGTAGGAGTAAGAGCAAAAGATGAAAAGCTGTTCATTTTTTAAGTGAAATGATTTTGATTATGCAGACTGACTCTTATGATACAAATAAGGATAATCTCAATTAAAAATTCATATATATGTTGAAAAATAATAGAGTAGCAGAAAGTATTCAGTGGTATATTCAAAAAATAATTTATTTACAGTATGGTTTAGGAATGTCAAAATATTTTAACATTAGAAATTCACCTAATATAATGCATTGCATCAACTAGTGGATAAGTCAATTTGTTTTCATAACTTCAATAAAATTCTTCCATTAAATAAAAGTCAACTGTAAAATAAAAAAAGTCAACTGTTTTTATGACAGCATCTCTTGGAAAGCCCTCCTGATAGTATTACAGGAAGTTCTTTTTCACACATGTTTTTATTGCACAACACTCCTATTTTTTCAAAAATTTAAATTTATTTTATTAATTTATTTATAAGTAAATAAATGTATTTAATCTATTGATTTTATTAATTTAATTTATATTTATTTTAATTTTTTAACATTTATTTATTTTTGAGAGACAGAGGGAGACAGAGTACTAATGGGAGAGGGGCAGAAAGAGGCAGGGACACTGACTCCAAAGCAGGCTCAGGGCTCTGAGCTGTCAGCACAGAGCCCAAGGTGAGACTCCAACTCATGAACTATGAAATCATGACCTGAGCTGCTGTAGGACCCTAAACCCACTGAGCCACCCAGGCACTCCATAATGTTTTATTTATTTTTGAGAGAGTGAGAGAGACAGTGTGAATGGAGGAGGGGCAGAAAGAGTAGGAGACACAAAATCCAAAGCAGGCTCCAGGCTCTAGCAGCCAGCACAGAACCAGACACAGGACTGGAACGCATGAACCATGAGATCATGACCTGAGACAAAGTCAGATGCTTAACTGACTGAGCCACCCAGGTGCCCCTGCACAATGTTGCTATTCTGATCACTGCTAATCAGACAGTGGTTAGATACCTGCTAATCTAACCACTGCTAATCAGACCAAAATACAGCTGTCAGTAGATGGCCAATAATCTATGATGTGGTCTAGTGTGGGATTCAAGCCTGGACCAGCTCTCTGTTCTGGATGGTAACTAATAATCAAATCAAAGTCTCTGTTTCTAACATTGCAATTGTAATACACATACATTAAAATAGGGAACAATTTCTTGGGAAGATGAAAGGCACACAATATAGAGCAGCTATGGCCCTGTTGAAAATGGGAATGTTCGTAGGTATATGGCAGACAAGACTTCAGCAAAAATGAATAGAATGAATGAGGTAAATTAAGATGTGGGTTTGATAGAGTTACTGGACAAATAGAACAAGACTAAGAATCAATCTTGAGATGCTAGAGGTGCTAATAGGCTCGTAGACCTTCCCTTACATGATGAAACACATTACAGATTTATAATTAGCTTTAAAGCTGCTAAAACTATTACTATTCTACATTCATTTATTGATTCTAAACATTGAACTGAGTGACCTGTCCGCTTCTAAGCACAGTTGTGGACATTGGGGATGGAATGATGAACAGTGTTAACACTCATTTCATTGACCCTGCATTCCAGAAGTGCATGTATAAATAAGTATAACATAGAATATGATAAATACTATGAAGAAAATAAGGCAAATGCAATTGGGTCAAATTGTAAACTTTTAAAAAAAATCCCTCCTTATCTCTTTTAGAGTATATGACCTTTACTCTAGTCATTGTAAGAAATGTCTCTACTTGAAGTTAGAAGTATGGTTTACTATAGGAGGATAACAAAGGAAAGTAAAGACAATATTCCATTTCCAAGACACTAAATTTTTCAAGGAACCTATAACCTCCCTTACCCAGATTGTTTCCTTGAAGAAATTCTTGGATGATCTTCTTTCTTCTCCCACAAACTTCCATTTAAGTATTAAGAGCGGCTGCCTGTAAAGATCTCCTAGAATCCTGCTGTCCAAGAAAATAATCTTCTCCTTGTGATAATGGAACTATAATTCCTGCCTTTTTATGACCAGCATAAGTACCAAGTTCATATCCAGTTAAATAATAATAAAACAAGAATAAGAAAAACAACAAAAAATATCTTTATAAAGCCTGGGGGTTGTGGAATTGAGAGAAAGAGAGAGGAAGCATTGTAAATTGGGACATCTATCTCATTTTTCTCCTCTTTGGGCTTTACCTCAAGGCAATGCAGTGGTCTTAGACAAGTGAGGAGTACAGTTTAAGGTAAAGGAAGCCCTTTGTATGCACACCCATCATTCAGAATTCCGCAGAGACAAGCTGCCCTCTGGTTTCCACAGCACTGCCTAAAGTGTCCATATAAATCAATCTATAAATATACTAGCATCAGATAAAGTTGACCCTGAGGTTTGTCCCATTCCTGAGGGGATGGTCACGGACTTGAGACCTAATGAGTGGAGCATGGGGCTCTCTGAAGCAGGATACGGTAGGCAGGATACAGAAAAGACAGACTTAACAGCCACAGGAGACCCAGTGGGGCTGAGGCAGTGGGGAAGATTAATGGGTCGTTCAGATTGAGGGAAATTTCAGACCTAGAACTCAAATGTCAATCAAGCAAGCAGTGATCAGATGGACAAAGGTTACAGGGAAGTATGAAAAAAACAAGCCAATGAATCTGCCCTTAACATCTTCTGCAGGTTTCTGCGATGCACAGCTTTCCCTCCACAACACACAGGGGCACCATCTCAAAGGAAAGAGCTATTGGAAGCAAAGGCCATTCAAAAGACAAAACCCTGTTGTTCTGAAAACATTCAGTGAGAATGAAAGGACAACTTGAATGTATTAGTTCAAGGACTATTTTGATCCTTAAAATAAACACAACATTTCTCATTTAGTTAAAATGTTAAGTGTCTTATGGTAGGTAATAGTGTGGGTTATTAGGTAGTCATTTTTAAAATATCTTTTATAATACGTACTTAAATTTTGCAGTTTTATTGTACATTTCTTTCTAGTTTCGTTTTTATGAGACTGAAATACAAAATAAGTTCAAGGCATACCCTCTTTTATATTATCCTGTTTTAATTTCTTTTAACAATTATTATTTTGTGCTTCTTTGTTGAAGGCCTATTTGTTTAAGTATTATTTACTAATATCTTTCTACATAATGCTAGACTCTGCATATACAGCAGTTATGAATAAACAATGGTGTTTCCTTTACCCAAAGCTTATATTCTTTTTTAAGCTCATTCCTTATACACGTTAGATTGTTCAAATAATTGATTGAACAATTAATTATTAATATATAATAGTTATAAGAACAATAGTTAACATTTATTAAATGCCGACAAGACTTCCTATGCACTTAGCTAAGCGCTTATATGTATATGTTCTGTGTACATACGTATTTAATATTTTGAAATTATTATTAAAACTGATGCACAAGCCAAGCAAGCTCTGCAGGAAGTTATGTAAAGAAATATTCAATTTCATAAAACATCCTGTACTAAAATGATAAAAAATTTGTCTTATTTCCACTGACACAGCAAATTCCAAAAATATTGTGAGATTCAGGTGTTGGGGTAAGAAGTTTGTGCAGGAAAATAACAAAACTTTCTAGCCAAACATCTCTTTTGAAGATCTTGCAGTGGGAATATATAGACAAATTAGCGTAAAGCCTAAAGTAATCAGTATCTCCAAAGCGAATTAGTTCAGAAAGTAATCTGTAAGAATGTATCACTGAATTTTTCCTTTTAAAAAGTTAGACTATTGAGCTATAATTTATGTACAAGAAAATATACCTCATTTAATTGTATAGTTCGTTTCAGCTTAAATATATGCAATAAATACACACATATATTTAATATGCATACAAATATGCACAAATGCATGTATGTGTGTATATATATGTATATGTGTGTATGTATATATATATATATATATGTCACTATTATTGAATGTTTTATCAACTCCTAAAGTTATCTTGCTCATTTTTGTTGTCAATTCCCTCCTTTAATCCCTGGAACTGCTAATGTGTTTCCTGGGCTTTTATTTTTTATGTTTTCTATTTCATGTCTTTATTTTCATCATACTAGACTTTAAGCAATACAAGGACAGAAATATTTGTCTATTTTGTTCACCAATATATTTCCAGTCCCTAGAACAGTGCTTATCACAAATAAATATGCGTTAACTGAGTGAACAATGAATGGATGAAGTGTATAGGGTAAGCTCTTTTATAAGGGCAGTTATGTGGCTATTTGAGTAGGAACTGAACTAGATGAGGGCTGAAGTTTTGTCCAGATCTGGGGTAAGCATATCTGGGAAGAGGGAGAAGCAGGCTTGGGACTTGGACAAAACAGCAAGTGTCCATTGTGACTGAAGTGAAGATGGGACAGATGAGTTGGGGAGTGAGAGCCACAGCACATCAGTTCAGGTGTCGATTTTCCAGGGAAAGAGTATTGGCCTCTAGAGTCACTGGAGACATTTACAGGGTGTTTTATTGTCTTAAGGTTCAGCAGTCTTCAATTGTGTGACATGCACCCTGGTTCCCAAAGATTTTCCAAGAGTGTACAGGTTTGGATAGTTTGAAGGCAATCCATTTCTGGAGCTCCACTCCATAGGGACCCTTTTCTAACACGTATCCGCCTAGGAACACAACTGCTGGTTCTCCTTCCCCACCTACCTCTTCACAGCTGTTTCTCTGGCACACCTCTCAGTCGCCTGGTGATTCTTATGCTTTTAGTTCTGACTTTCTATTGGTCAGAATATATAAATGAAGTCATTCAGGGGAACCTGGTTGGCTCAGTCGGTAGAGCACATAACTCTTGATCTCAAGGTTGCAAGTTTGAACTCCACATTGGGTGTCGAGAAGGCTTAAAAATGGAAAATTATGTATATATCTACATATCTATATGTATCCATGTAATTTTAGTTATAACTCCTTAAATATGACTTCTATCACTAAGCTTTTGAGATACCTCCAAGGTGCCTCATGTAATAATTATTATATCTTATTCAATTATATACATATATCATAATTTATTTAAACCTATACTAGTTGATAGGTATCTGATGATTATAAATTTGGTGTTATAAATATTTCCATGAGGGTCTTTCTGAGTATATATGTTTTTATTTCTCTTTGATATATACCTTGGATTGGGATTGTTGAGTGATAAGTGAATATTTAATTTTGTGATTGGCTACATCATTTTGCATCTCTATTAGCAGTATATGAAATTAAATTTGCAGCTGTTTTAAATTCTCATCGTTTGGTAGTGCAATGTTTTCTTTAGCTATTCTAATAGGTGTACGTTACTCATTTTGATGATAGCTTTTTAAAAATTATGATATCTCATCCACCAAATTGTATTGATAAACTTTCTCTACAATTGTGACTGTATATACTTAAGGTTCAAAGAGGTATTTTAAAAGTTTTTTGAATATTTCCATTAATATAAATTGAATTTTACTTTAAACTTGAGGAACAATGGAACAAATGCATATAATGGAGCAAAGTGTTTCTTGTTTGCTACTCAGAAAGGTTATTAATTTAGCCATTTTAGTATATACTTCTTATGTGCCCTGTAAAAGTTTATCAAATTTCAAAAAAAATGACAAAAGAGAGAATTACTGGAAAAAGAAAAAGAGGTATACAAAAGGGAAAATTTATTTTCATACTCTTAACTTTTTTCATCAGATAGAAGTGGTTTATTAAGTAAATCCATGTCTGTATAATTTCTTTAGCAAATAAAAGGTTTCCATACAATATACAAATAAAATGATATAATTACAACCAGTTTGAAAAAATGTCAAACTTCTCATACAATGGGATGCCAGGGTTTCTTCATAATCCTACAGTGCCCAACCTTTGCTATGCTACTTTTGATTAATGCAACTAAAATGCTGTGTCCCAATGAATCTTATGATGAATGAAATCTGGTCTAGAGGATGTAGGAGGGTCTGAGAAGTCATTTATGAGTAAATGCAGTGGGACAAAAGAACGCTCCAAGGACAGAGAACAAGATGTGCTATTTCTATAAGACAAAACACTACCCAGAACTTCATAATAGTTCACATTTTTCTCCATTTCCTCTTTTTTAAGTTATTAACAAAATAAATGTTTTGACAGATGTTAGAATAATTAATTTGAATGTTATGATTTAAATAATATGAAATAATTCAACAATCAACAATCTGATTTATTTTTTTAATGTTTACTTTTTGACAGACAGAGAGAAAAAGAGAGAGAGACAGAGAGACAGAAAGAGAGTGCGGGTGAGAGTGGGGGTGGGGCAAAGAGAGAGGGAGACACAGATTCAGAAGCAGGCTCCAGACTCTGAGCTGTCAACACAAAGCCAGATGTGGGGCTCCAACTCACGATCTGCAAGATCATACCTGAACTGAGGTTGTACATTCAACCGAGTCACCGACAGTCTGATGTGCTAGTATGTGATATGTCAGAGATCTTCAATACCCTTATCAGAAAACTCACTTTAACTTCTTACAATGGTGTCTTAGAATGAGGATTGTCGGGGGCCAAGTCTTCTGTCTGCCTCAGGCAAGGATTATCACTCTCCGGAGAGTGAACCAGTAAACAAGATTTGCATCTGGAAGCTGGAGATTGCCAAAATAACTTTGGCGTCAGTCTTGCTGGGTCAGACGTGAGTGGTCAAGGTGCACAAAAGATCAAAACCGTATTTAGATTATTCAGTGTTAACTCCCCC
>PJEM01017268.1:7005-22822 GCA_004023845.1 Helogale parvula | reverse complement strand
CGTCCCCTCGGTCCCTTACACCTCTTATTTCTCCGTTTCCCTCTGGCCCAAGGACTCGAGGCGCGGTGGGCAGGGCCGCTGGGCCGTGCTGTGTCACAGGATCCGTTCTGAGGGGTTCCAGCCCCGTCCGCTGCTCCTGGCTGTGTGATGGGGCCGCGGTCACGCCCCTCGCTGGACCTGGGGGCTGTCCCGGCTGCAGTCCCCGGGCTCCATCCTGGAAGGCTGCCCATCGGTCGTCTTCCTGGGGTCCCTCTTGAGAGCAGTACGTTTTCTAGAAGCGTACTTCCCAGAGCATGATGAGCTTCTTGTTGAAACCTTAAGCGTGGGTTTAGTTTTCGGATTCTCAACTTTTACATCAGGATGCCCACCTTGCCTGCCCACCTTGCCTGCCCATTAACCAACTTGGCTGTGACACTTGTCACAAGTGCCGGGTGCAGGTCACAACACAGTTGTCTACGTGTGTAAATGGGCCCCGTGCAGCCGGCGTGCGAGAGACACGCCAGTAATGCCCAGGCGCTGGGTGCCGGGGGGCCCCGGGCCTCGGACCACGCCACCCTGGCCGTCCGGCCCTGCCCGAGCCCGGGAGCCCAGGCAGGGTGACACAAGGGCCCGTGTCGCAGCCTGAGTGGAAATGAGCTGCCGCCGCTGTCCTGGCAGAGGCTCTCTGAGCAAGAGTCCACGTGAAAGAACACGTTAGAACATATGCCATTTTCTCTGTCAACAGAACTTTTAAGTGAGTTTTTGGGTTCCCCCCGTGCGTCCTCACTTGTTTGAGCACCAAGCTGTGTGTCCCGGCACCGGATTGGGGCGGCCCTGCTCCTGGGCTCTGGCTGCCCAGCTCTGGTGGTTAGGGGAGAGCCTGGGTGACCTCCGGCCTGGGACCCCGCCCCACCCGGCTCGAGCTGCTCTGAGTGGGGACAAGGCTGGAGGCTCCTGGACACGGACCAGGCAGGTGGCAGGGAGGGGGCTCCTCGATCCTGAGCCCTGCAGTCCACCTTCCGGTCCCTTCCAGAGGGAGGGTGCTGTGGGAATCCCTGCGGCCCCACCCGCTGCTCTGTCTCCACAAGGGCGTCCGGGAGGAGGGCGAAGGACTCGCTGGACGAGGGATCCCAGGTCTGGCTGGTTCCCAGAATGGGCCAGCTCCAGAGGGCCCGCGGGATGGTGGGCCGGGCCGAGCCCCCGGGGAGTGAGCCCCGGAGCTCTGCTCACGAGGTGGCCGCACCCCAGCATTTCTGCCTCGGTGGGTCAGTGGGTCGGGGTGGGGCCCGAGAATCTGCACGGCCTACACAGCGGTGGCACTGCCGCTTCGGGTCCGGGGACCCCACGTCCCGGCTGCATAGTCCCCTGGAGTCGCATCTGAGGAGGGACTGGTGGGGCGTCGAGTGGGGCAGTGAGGGGTGCTGTGGGGAACGGGGCTCTCTTCCTAGGGTGACCTGAGAGATCCCGAGCGTCTGAGCCTGCTCACGAGTGGGGTCGGTGCAGCGCCCATGGCTTCCCGGGGTGTCCTGGCTCCCCACGCTCCCTCCCTCGCTGTCTGCGTCCCAGGCTCTGCCTCGTGATCAAGGGGGCACCAACCGGTGGTGGCCATGCCATGTCCTGCAGGCCTGGTGTCCTATGTGGCCGTCCAGGTCCCACGTGAGGGAGGGACTGCCACCCTCCCGGCCCCACGCACACCCGCCGTCCTCTGGGTGGGACCTCCCTCTGCAGAGGCCTCAGGGGCTCGGGGGTGCTGTGGGGGCTCCGAGGGCCGGCACCCACTGCCGGCTGGGGGCTGACCTGTGGTTTGGAACGGCCTGTGGGCAGCAGCGTGGCTGTGCGGGGCCAGACCCCGGCCACCTTGGCCCCGGCGAACGGCGCAGTGGAAGGCCCCATCCCAGGCTGAGGACCTGGGCCCAAGAGGGCCCTTCCTCCCGCCACCTACAGGAGGCCCACAGGTTCCGGTTTTTGGAGACGTTCTCGGTCACTGGAGTCTCATCAGGGCAAAGCCACCCCCTAGCTTGACCGAGGGTCTCCCAGCCAGGAGTGCCGTCAGGGGGCCTCTGTGAGCCCCGTGCGGACGCAGGCTCGCCTCTCCGTGCAGCCCCGCCAGTCCTGGCACAGTCTGCATGGCCCTAGGGTGAGGTTTGTGGCTGGCCTGGCCGGGCTGGCCCTGGCTCCGAGGGGCTCCAGACAAGGTGGGGGCCCAGCTCTCGACTCCTGAGTCGGAGCCTGCACTGAGAGGGGCACACAAAGGGGTACCTTCATGTAGAACTCTGCTGCTCCCCGACCTTGGGGCCAACAGCGGGGGCAGGCTGTGGCCACATGCCTGGAGCGCCTGCAGGGGGACGGGACCCAGCAGCGTTCTTTCTTTAGCGACTTTTGAGGCAGGTGGACACATGGGGCAGCACTGAGCCATGGCTATGAGCCCAGCTGGAGGGTTTGGGGCTGGCTGGCCTCCTCGGGTGGGGGCTGCAGGCTTGCCTTCCCCCGTGTGTCGTCAGGGCCTCTAGGAGGGGAGGACTGGTAGTAAGAACGGCGCCCCCGGGCGTCTGCCCTCAGCACCTTGCACTGGCTCATTCCGCCCGCAGCTCGTCTCCCTGCAGGCGTCCAGGAAGCAGGGTGCAGAGAGGTCTGGGGGCGGCCCGAGGTCACGTGGCCGTATGGCGGCATCGGAGCCTGGCAGTCCGGAGGGCATCTGGGCCAGGCTGCTGTGGACCACTGGCTCTGCTCACAGGGCCTGGGGCATTTCAGGGCCCCTGGGACAGAGGATATCCCTTGAGGTCTTGGTCACCGGTCCTCGGGTACCTGCCCGGTCCTGCTGGGGATGGACCCAAAGCTCTCAGCGCAGACTCGGGGGACGGGGGTCAGAGAGGGCCCCACCGCCGCCCCGCGAGCCGCCATGGAGGCCGGCGGGCACACACCCCCTGCTCACTGTCGGTTAGCTTGTGCCCAGCCGTGTGACAGTGCTCGCTCTGACTTGTCCATCTCTTCTGTGTGTACGTGTGTGTCCTGGCTGCCTCCACCTTTAGCGTTTCGTTCGGAAATGACACTAGGTACAGCTCACTTTTCTCTTCCGCGCTCGCTTGGTCTGTCCCTCTTCTGCTTTTCAATCCCTTTCCTCCTGCGGCGTCTCCCCCTGCGCTCTCTGCCAGTTCTCCGGGTACCCTGCTGTCCTCACGTCCCTTCCCCCGGATCTTTGTCCTTGGTGACGTGTGTGTGACAGCGGCCCTGCCCCGTCCCATTGCTTCCCCCCGCGCCCCTGGAGTGTGTGTCGGAGAGCCCGTCTGCGCCCCGGCGTGGCCGCGCTCCTCCAGGCCGCCCTCCGTGCTCCCGGGCCGGGCCGGCTCCTCGGGAGGGCCTGGCGGGGCCGGGGCATGAGCCACTGCCCGCGATCTGTGTCGCCGTGTTTCTCGGCCGTGTCTTTGAGGACGCTTGGATGGAAACAGGGCAAGGCTGGGGGCCGAGCGGCCACGCGGGGACTGAGGCGAATCCCCCACCTCAAACAGGAGCCTAGAACCAGCCCCCAGCCTCAGGCAAGAGCTCTGCCGTCCCTCAGGTGGCCGAGGGCAGGAAGTCTCCTGTAATCGAAAATCCTGCTGGGGTCGGAGGCCACTGAAGAGGCCGAGGCCTCGCGCCCCGGGGGCGCCCCAGCTGCCCTCAGAGAGGTTTCCCGGCCGTGGGCTCCTGCTCTGCTCAGTCTTTCTGGGTTCGAGATGGGGACAGGGGCAGGGCCCACCGCCTGCTCTGAGGTGGGGACAGGGAGCCTGCTCTGGGCTCACGGGAGGCGGGGTGAAGCTGTCTGCCACAGGCCACCCCACTTCCACTCCAAGCGTCCACCCCAAGGGGAGATGGGCCACACAGGGCGAACCTGGGCAGGTCGGGGCCTCCTTACTCAGACGGGGCGGGAGGGGATGGCCCCCCCTCTGCCCTCTCCCCGTCTCTCGCCCCTCTGCCCGCCCCTGCCTCCTCCCCTCCTCTCCCTCTCTCTTCCCCCTTGTTGCCACTTGCCTCCTGCCCTCCCTTTCCCGCCCCCTCTGCCCCTCCGTCCACAGGGGAGCCCTCCACCCGGCCTGGTCCTGAGTAAGGAGGAGCCTACTGTTCTCTACCTGCCGCCCGGGCTTCCTGACCGGTGGCCCACGCGTCTCTCTGTCTGTGTCTGTCCGTCTGCATGTCCCCAGCCCACCAGAGCAGCCCATGTGCTGCCACGTTTGACCTTGTCTCCGCTTCCTTCCAGGACCTTTTACCAGTTCGAGGCCGCGTGGGACAGCTCCATGCACAACTCTCTGCTCCTGAACCGGGTCACCCCGTACCGAGAGAAAATCTACATGACCCTCTCGGCTTACATTGAGGTGAGAAGCCTGTGGCCAGGGCGCACCCCCCAGACCACTGCCCCCCAAGCCTGAACTGCTGGCCAAGGGCCGTGGGGGTGCTTGGTAGCCCGGGACAGAGGACTTGTCAAGTCCTTGTTCGATCCGTGTACTTCTAATGTTCACAGCGACCCCCCCCCCCCACTACGTTCAGTGTGTGGCTTTGCCCTGGGATTGCCGGGTCCCTGCATCTCTGCTCCAGGTAGCCTGAGCCAGAAGCCTGCCCAGCCCCGTCCCCAGGGTCTTGGGCTGTGCCTTGCCTTCAAAGCACAGTGGGAGGCTGGGAGAGCGGGCCTTGCCAGCCGGGTGCACAGCGAGGACCCGGGGACACGGCGGTGGCAGCCACAGCCCCGCGGGGGGAAAGGCCTCCCTGTCCCCTCCCAGCCCTGTCACTCTGTCCGTGGGAAGCGGGCCCCGCACAGCCTTTTGGGACGGCGGTTTGCCGGGGCGGCGCTGGCTGGGCCCTGTGCACGAGTCCCGGCACGCTGGAGTCCGCCGGCGCCTGTGGCGAGCGTCAGGACGAAGCGGAGTGGCCGCCTGAGACCCGGCGTGTCGGGGCCCCGGAACGTCCTCCAAACTGAAACGTGGGTGGGAAGCCAGGATCTGGTTTGATCCTCACAGATGTTTCCGGAGCGTGTCGCCCCATCCTGTGGCGAGGTGTCAGGGACCCGACAGGAGGAGGCCCAGGGAGCCAGCCCTCTGAGGCCCAGTGAGGCAGGGTCCTGGCTCTCCCCCAGCAGTCTCCTGGGGGGAGCAGAGATCTCCTGCCTGGGTCGGAGGCTGTGGCAGAGGCCCAGGAGCCGCGGCTGCTTCCGCGCCTGAGCCTCGCCCCCACCCCCGCAGATGGAGAACTGCACCCAGCCCGCTGTCATCACCAAGGACTTCTGCATGGTCTTTCACTCTCGGGACGCCAAGCTGCCCGCTTCGCGCTCCATCCGCAACCTGTTTGGCAGCGGGAGCCTGCGGGCCTCGGAGAGGTGAGCCTGCTCGAGGGAGGTGGCCCAGCTGTCCACACCCTGGTCCTTGCGAAGAGGGACCGGGGGCGGCTGGCGGATCCAGCAGAGGCTGGAGTCACATGCCGGCTGCAGGTGGGCCTGGACCGGAAGGCCGATTGTCCTGCCTCCCACCCAGCCCCCTGCATGCAGGGCCTCCCGCCTGCCCCTGAGGTTGGGGTCCATAGAGGCCACAGGCACGTTGAGGCCGTGAGAGAGCCCGTGGCTGCCCACAGGCGTGTTGGAGAAGGCCTGGGGGATTTGCCCTGCACCCCTCCGGCGGGGGGTCCTCGGGCCCCACCCCACCCCCAGGACTTCAGGGCGGTGCCCTCAGGGCGCTCTGGACAGGGCCTCCTGCCTCTTGGAGATCGGCATCACCCGAGGGAGGGGAAAGTCAGGTCCAGCAGCCCCTTCCTGTTCTCTGACCTGTCCCTGCATTCTTGAGGGGGGCAATGAACAAGAATGTCACAGCAGTGAGGAGGGGGCTGTGCCCCAGCGCCTGAGGCCACCAGGCTCCCTGTGCTCACCTTCAGTGACGCTCCCCACACGGTCTCGTGGAGCCCAGTGTGCAGGATGCTCAGGGCACAGCCAGGAAGCTGAGTCTGGGGCTCGGGACTCAGCGGCCTTGGGCTGTAACCGGGTCATGCGGGGTCACCTAGTGAGCGCGGGTACTGCCTACAAAGCTTGGGGGCGCGCACTCGGCTAAATCAGTGGCCCTGGCAGGGGGGGCCCGGAGGGGTGCGGGCCGAGCACGGCCCACGGGCGGCTGCAGCTCGGGGCCCCGCGCAGGGCCACCCGGGACGTGCTCGCAGCGGGACGCGTGCGGTGCCCCGTGCCCACCCGCCTCCCCTCTGCCTCTGCAGTAACCGCGTGACGGGCGTGTACGAGCTCAGCCTGTGCCACGTGGCCGACGCCGGCAGCCCAGGTAGGCGCCTGGAGGAGCACTTGGTTAGGAGCCAGGGGGCCCGGGTCACTCGGGCCGCCTCAGCTGCGCTGCCGCTGTGGGGGGCCTCACTCTCGAGACTCCAGTGCTCGCCTTCGCCGTTCGGGAGTTCTGAGAGGCCGGAGGATGGCAGGGGTGTGGGGGGGAGAGGCAGCCCGCTGTGGCCGAGGCTCTCCCC
Organism: Helogale parvula; assembly: GCA_004023845.1. Lineage (NCBI taxonomy): Eukaryota > Metazoa > Chordata > Mammalia > Carnivora > Herpestidae > Helogale > Helogale parvula. The sequence goes on along the minus strand of PJEM01017268.1, from coordinate 16,363 downwards.
AGGGGTCCAGCCTCCCTCCATGGACAAGCCCCCCGCCCTGGGGGCCCGAGGCCTGGTGCAGGGCAGGGACATGGCCAGCCCGGTGCCCCCTCTGCAGGGATGCAGCGGCGGCGGCGGCGGGTACTGGACACGTCTGTGGCCTATGTGCGCGGCGAGGAGAACCTGGCGGGCTGGAGGCCCCGGAGCGACAGCCTCATCCTAGACCACCAGTGGGAGCTGGAGAAGCTGAGTCTGCTGCAGGAGGTGGGCGGGGCTCAACAGGCCCCACCCCGGGCCGGGGCGCGGGGGTAGGCTCTGGTGCCTGTCAGCTCCCCCCACCCCGGGGCGGGGCGCAGGGGGGGCTCCGGTGTCCGCCAGCTCCCCCCACCCCGGGGCGGGGCGCAAGGGGGAGGCTCTGGTGCCTGTCAACTCCCCCCCACCCCGGGGCGGGGCGCAGGGGGGAGGCTCCGGTGCCTGTCAGCTCCCCCCCACCCCGGGGCGGAGCGCAGGGGGGAGGCTCCGGTGTCCGCCAGCTCCCCCCCACCCCGGGGCGGGGCGCAGGGGGGAGGCTCTGGTGCCTGTCAGCTCCCCCCCACCCCGGGGCGGAGCGCAGGGGGGAGGCTCCGGTGTCCGCCAGCTCCCCCCCACCCCGGGGCGGGGCGCAGGGGAGAGGCTCTGGTGCCTGTCAGCTCCCTACCACCCCAGAGGTGGGCAGGGGGAGGCTCTGGTGCCTGTCAGCTCCCTACCACCCCAGAGGTGGGCAGGGGGAGGCTCTGGTGTCTGTCAGCTCCCCCCCACCCCGGGGCGGGGCGCAGGGGGGCGGCTCCAGTGTCTGGGGATGAGCCGCGCCCCTGCTCCCGCAGGTCGAGAAGACCAGGCACTACCTGCTGCTTCGGGAGAAGCTGGAGACCACCCAGCGGCTCGGCCCCGAGGCGCCGTCCCCTGCCTCCAGCGAGGACTCCGGCTCCCACGGCTCGTCCAGCCCCTCGTCCCCGCTCTCGGCCGAGGGCCGACCGTCGCCCCTGGAGGCTCCCAGTGAGAGACAGCGCGAGCTGGCAGTCAAGGTAGCTCAGCCAGCCCTGCCGGGACCCCGACCCCTCCAGGGGTGACCCAGCCCTGTCCCGTCAGAGCGGGAGCCGGGAGAACGAGCGGCCCGAGAGCCCCCTTGCCTGCCCCTCGCCCCCCCCCCCCACGCCAGCATTGGTCAGCCTTTTACAGCTTCCTCCCCCAAGCAGAGGGAGCTGACGGGGAGCTCACCACTGCTGTCCAGAGCTGGCTCTCTGCTGCTTGACGGGCAGGTGGAAAGGCCTCTTGGACCGTGGGCCACGCCGCCCCCCATCTCTGCCCTCGGCCCCTGGCCTGCGCCGAGAGGTTCCCCTGGCGCACTGGTCCCCGCGGAGGGTGGAGGTGCTGCCCGCCTGGGCCCGGGCCAGTCATCCATCCACACCAGGGGGCCGGCGGGGGCCTCCTGACCCAGCATCCGCTCTTCTTGCAGTGCTTACGCCTCCTCACGCACACGTTCAACCGGGAGTACACCCACAGCCACGTCTGCGTCAGCGCCAGCGAGAGCAAGGTGGGCGCAGGGGCCGCCGTCACCAAGAAACACTCGCCCTCACGTTCAGAGACGGAAATAAGGGTTTTCTTAGAGACATAGCCAAGGACCTGGGGTCCGTGGAGCACAGGGGCCTCCCAGGCGGCCCTCACCCGGCTGCCTCTGTCCTGCACAGGTCAGGCCCCGTCCCTGTGGCCATCCTTTTTCCACCAGGGGACGGATTCTTGTCCCCAGAACCAGTGTGGTCCTTGTGCTGCCCCCACCCAGCCTGGTGCGGGGCTTTCCTGCTCTGCTCGAGCCTCCCCTCTGCCTGGAAGGGCCTCTGTCCGTATCTCATGGGCTGCACAGCCCCAAGTGGGGGCTCAGAGACTACAACCCCTGCCCCCCTGTGGTCCTGGCTCACCCTTTGGAGCCCAGCGGTCACGAGTGCCCCCGGAGGCAGGACAGAGCCACAGCCGGCGGTGTGTAGGGGTGGGGGCGGGTCGAGGGGGCTGGGCAGGGTCTGGCCTGCAGCTGGAACGGGGGGGTCCCCCAAATGAAGGTAGCAGGTGAGCAGAGGGACAGGAACTAGCCACTGCAGCAGTGTCCTCACCTTGCACGCCCCCCCACAAGGCTCTCTGTCCTCCACAGCTCTCTGAAATGTCGGTCACCCTGCTCCGGGACCCGTCCATGTCCCCTCTGGGGGCGGCCACCCTCACGCCCTCCTCCACCTGCCCCTCTCTGGTGGAGGGGCGGTATGGAGCGACTGATGTGAGGTGAGCGAGCGGCCGGCTGGGCGCAGAGGGAGCCCCGCCGGCAGGTGCCTGGCCCCGCGAGGCCTCTCCCTGCAGGACTGCAGAGGCCTCGCTTTGCTTCCCCAGGACCCCGCAGCCCTGCTCCCGGCCGGCCAGCCCGGAAGCCGAGCCCGCGCCCGAGGCCGATCCCAAGAAGCTTCCCTCCCCTGCTCGGGTGGCCGAGGCGGACAGGGAGCCCCCGCGCCTGCTGGTTCCCGACATCCAGGAGATCCGCGTCAGGTGCGTGGGGGGCCCTGCCCCTGAAACCGCCCAGCCAGCTCTGTCCCTGAGCCAGGCCCGGTCAGCTCCATACTAGGGAGACCACGGGCCACCCCTGACCTGGGGCCGGGGCAGAGAACGAGCAGACAGCAAAGGGCAGGAGGTGGGCCGGAGCCAGGGCCCGGGGCCGGGGACCTGGCGGCACCTCTGCGGAAAGACGGTTTAATGCATCTGCGAGTTGTTAGTTCGGCTGCTGTGCCAAATGCCTGCCTGGCCCTTGTGTCCCAAGAACGCCACCGTCCACGGGTTGCGGTCACGGGACCCGGTGCGACAGTGCAGGCGCTTCAGCTGTTCGAAAGTCTCTCCTTCCCACAGCTGGGGAAACTGAGGCCCAGAGATAGGTCGGTGGGTCTGGTCTCTGAGCCCCGGCCGGCACCGCCAAGGGCCTGGTGGGGGGTGGTGGCGGCCGCCCGGAGCACGTGAGCCAGCGGGTGTCCCCCCCGCAGCCCCATCGTCTCCAAGAAGGGGTACCTGCACTTCCTGGAGCCGCACACGGCCGGCTGGGCCAAGCGCTTCGTGGTGGTGCGGCGGCCGTACGCTTACATGTACAACAGCGACAAGGACTCCGTGGAGCGCTTCGTGCTCAACCTGTCCACCGCGCAGGTGGAGTACAGCGAGGACCAGCAGGCCATGCTCAAGGTGCAGCCTCGGGGGCGGGCTGGGCGGGGCTGGGGGGGCCCCGTTTCTACTCGCCACCAGACCGAGGGCCCCATGTCCTGTCTCTCAGAGGGTGCCCCCTCTGGCCACCCACGGGGCACCTCGTCCTGGTGATGGCCAGCCGCGGGCTGTGGTCCATGGGTGGGGCAGGCGCTGACCCATTCCCCGGGGACACCCTCGGTGGGGGCGCTGAGCCCCACAGGGCCGGCTGTGGGGTGGGTCCGGGAGCACAGCCTTCCTGTCCCCTGGCTTTGCCCCCCTCCGAGCAAGCAGTGACCCTGGCTGTGTGTGCCAGGAATCCGGACCCCTTCCTCTGGAGGCTACAGCGCCCGCTGGCCCGTTTCCGGTGCCCTGTGCCGCCCACACCTCCCTCCCCTCCCCAGGGCTCAGGCTTGGCAGGAGAGGCCAGCACCGCGGCTGAGCCAGGGTCGCCGGGGAGGAACCTCGGCCCGCGAGGGCTAGACACATCCCAGGGGGGCCATGCAGAGCAGCCCCAAGGGAGCCCTGGGGCCGGAGAAGAGACAGGTGTCCTGACTGCGGAGCCTTCCCCAGGGGGCGCCGCTGCGGCTCTCTCCTGCTCCCTCAGCCCCGGGGTGTCCCGCTGGCGGCCCTCCCCGGCCCCCCGCCGGGGTCCCAGGTGCGACCACCGCGTGCCGGCCGGGGAGGGGCCGACGGCGCCATCTCATGCCGTCCGCCTTTGCAGACGCCCAACACATTCGCCGTGTGCACGGAGCACCGCGGCATCCTGCTGCAGGCCACCAGCGACAAGGACATGCACGACTGGCTGTACGCCTTCAACCCCCTCCTGGCCGGGACCATACGGTACGCGGGGGGGCGGCCCGGGGACGCTCGAGGACGGCAAGGCTTGGTTCCGTGACGTTGCTGATGGTAAAGCGTGTAAACCCCAGAGATGTTCAAAATGTGCGTGTCACGGGGGCAGGCCCTCACGCCGTCGCAGACGCGGCTCGAGGTCAGGCTTGGGCACAGCGGGGCCCTGGCGACGGGAGCCCTGCCCTCCTGCCCCAGTGACGCGTGCAAGGCGGGCCGCTCCCGAGTCCCACGGACGGGAACGGGTCTCCAGGGTGGGCAGGGAAGGCAGAGGCGCCCGTCGCCGGGAGGCCAGCATCCCAACCCCACGTGTCTCCACCTCCTGCAGGTCCAAGCTGTCCAGACGGCGGTCCGCCCAGATGAGGGTCTGAGCCGGAATCCCCCCGCGCCCCGGGACAGCCAGCAGGCCAGCCCCACCCCCAGCCCCCGTCACCATCCGTCATGTCGCACGTGCCCAGCCTGCCCCCACCAGCCAGCCAGCCAGCCAGTCGGTCCCCTGTGGGGGACGCTGCGTGGGGGCCCCCGAGCGCCACCTCTGGCCCGGGCGCCTGGGCCACAAGACCTATCCTGCCCCCAGCAGGTCGCGTTCTGTCTTCTTTCGGAGCGGGCCCCGGGTGGGAGGGGCTGGCAGGTGCCAGAGAGGCTGAGGGCACAAGTCTCGGGGCATCGCTGCCGTTCTGATATTTTTTTAAGCATAGACAGACTTATAATTAATATACATCAGTTAGTGACACCAGACCAGTCCGCTCAGAAAATAACTATAAGACTGTGTTCTATTTATAAGTATTTATTTCTAACGCCTTTACGTAGACCCGTAGGTTTGGACGGACCCCGCCACCCGCTTGTCCCTCTCCCAGCCCCAAGCCTCGAAGTGAGACCACGGTGAAGGCGCGTGTGCACAGGCCGGGGCACGCCTGCCGCCCGGGGTGTGTGTGTATGTGCGTGCATGTGCGCGTGAGCGTCCGGGGGCTGAGAGGGGGTGGCGTGCACCCACGCAGGGGAGGTGGGATGCGAGTCTCACCCAGACAGCGGCTCCACGGGCAGTGCCGGCAGCTTCTCCCAGAAGTACGCGGACGTGAGGGGGACCAGGCAGGCGGCCACCTGGCCTGGGGGCTCTCCCGGCAGGGATGGCGGTGGGCGGGTGTCCAGGCCGGGAGGTGGCTGGGGTTAGAGACGGTCCAGGCAGCGAGGGGCAGGTCGTTCCTGGGAAGCAGGTCTGTGACTCCCCCTCTCCGCCCCAAGACGAGAGTGTCTGTGAGCCCTAGTGAGAAGAGTCCGTGGGGTCAGGTGGGGGCAGCCAGCGACGGGGACCCCGTCATCAGAGGGCCCAGCCCTCCTGTTGCTGCACCGTCCACTCCGTGCTCCCACGGGCTGCATGCCTGAGGCCTGGCTGGGGGGCGAGCCCGCCCCAGGCTGAGGGTCTGGCCGGGCACTGCACCCAGAAACCCCGGGCCCAGGTGGTCCTCAGTGACCTGTTCCTGTGCCCGCGGACACATGTGGCCTCTTTCTAACTCAAGTGAAAACAGCAACTAACCCACAAGCCCCTGTCCCACCAAGAACAGGTCCCACTCAGAATCTGGGGGTCCAGGCCCAGGTCCGCGGTCCGCCAGGCCACGCCAGGCCCTGGTGCCTTCCACTGCCTTGCCAGACCCTGCAGGGCACCCCAGTGACACCCCACCTTTCCACTTGGTTCGGATTACCTTGTGACCCCCCAGCCAGTGGTCTGAAGCCCCATCAGCCGGGCTGTGCCCGAATGGCACTGCCGTGGCCTGTGGCCATGGCACGGGTTCTGTGCCCCGAGGCGGGAAGTGCGTGCAGCCTCTTTCCTCGTGGGCTCGGCCCCCACGCCAGGTGACAAGGTTCCTCTGAGCCTGCCGTGGACGTGGGACCAGGCGATAGGCCTGCCCCTGAGCGCCATCCGGCAGCCGTGTCTGGTCCCACCAGCCGCGCCAGCGCTCGGAGGCTGCAAGCGCACCTTCCCCATAGCTGGTCCAGGCAGCGTGTCAGCGGCCACTGCTCCCCTCGTCCCCTGTGCTCAGAAGACACCCTGGTGGCATTGCTCATTCAGCAGAAAACGCATCCTAGGAAACCCCGTGTGTGGGACGCAGGACCCAGCAGCCTTCTCTGGAGACGCCAAAAGAAGACTCGCAGCCCGGGCCCAAACCAAAGGTCCAGAAAGCAGACATTCCCGGGCCGAGGTGCAGGGCAGGGGTGCGGCACAGGCCAGAGCAAGCCCTTCTGCTGGCTGTTGCCGTGACCTCCAGGGCCGGGAGGGGCCCAGGGAGGGAGGACGCTGTTCCCAGAGGAGTTGGTTCCCAGCAGCCCCGTTTTCCCTCAGGGAGACTTGGGGCACAGGGCCGGGCAGGGAGATGGGGGATAGGGGGGAAGCGCAGGGCCGGGCCGCAGCCGCTCAGGTCAGCCAGCCTGGAGCCGCGGCCTCGGAGGGTCCGAGGGGCTTGCACCCAGGGCGCAGGGGTCTGAGGCCAGCCAGCCTGCAGAGCACCCGCTTCCTGGGGCTGAGTGAGGGGGCGCACCCTAAACTCAGGAGCCTCCACGGCCATGGAGGTGCTCCCAGGACTGTGTAATTTTGACCCTGGTGCCCTTGGCAGTTGCCTGGACTCCTGTCCCCGCCGTCACTGCCAGAGCCCCAGAGCTGGTGGGGAGAGAGATCCGGGAGCGCCTGGTCCCTTCTCTGCCCCGCAGAAGCTGCCCCACGTCACAGTAGGGGGTGTGGTCTTCACCTCTGTAACAAGGGCACCTGCTCCAGAGCGCCTCAGGGGTGTCCCCGTTGTGGGGTGCAGAGGGGAGTCCGGGCTTGGCGGTGGCTGTTTCCCACTAAGTGGGGAGGGAAGAAAGATCCAGAAAGTCATTTCTCTGGGAGTTTTTTTTAACACTTGATGGCACTCATTCTGCCTTGAGGGATAGCCGTCCTCACCCAGGGAAGCTCTGTCTCCTCCAGGGAGGGGGAGGCCCCCTGCTGATCTGCCGTGGTCCCAGGAAGGGGTGCTGGGCTTCAGGCTCCAGTGTGACCCGGCTGGTGCCCGGGGCGTCGAGATGTTCCCGAGTTTCAGGGCCTCCGTGTTTGGAGTGATCACTCCTAAGATGCCAGTGTTTCTCTCACCCATCACGCGCGCGCGCGCACCTCCCGGGGCTGCAGTGAGGCCGCCTCCCCATCCAGCCCGGCCCCCCCGCACCTGTGGGGCGGGTGTGGAGAAGCACTCGGAGAGAGTTCCGGAACGTCGCTGGCGGTACAGGCCTAAGCAGGTTGCCGTGCTGGTCCTCCGTCCGCACCCCCCAGTGCGGGACCCCGGAAGGCGCCCTCCTTTTACCCCTGGGACGAGGGCCACGCCCCCCGGGATCAGCAGAGGCCGCGGCTTCTTCCAGGTGGTGCCTCTGCAGCTGGCCGTCCCCTGTGTCCCCCGTAGCTTGTACATACGTGGTTCTGTGGCACACCCTGGCCCCTGCACTGTGACCACCGTCCTGACGTGACAACTCTAGTCCCCTGACGTCCTAAACCCGAGTGTTAGGCTCTAGACTCCTGTACTGTGTGTGTGCACTTAAGAATCTGTCCAATTAAGAAATAAATGTGGCTCCTCATGCAACAGCAGACCCACGACGTCCCCTGTGGCTTTATTTATGTATTCAGTCTGTTCGATGCGGCCAAAACTGCCCTGGGGGTCGGGTGTCCGGCCGTGTCCAGAGAGCAGCCACTTCCCACACTGGTGAGGCAGGGAGGGAAGAGAGGCTGGGGGTGGGTGAGGGACAAGATGGCGTTCGGCATGGGCGCGCCCACCCCCTACCCTCAGCGCCTGCCCCACCTGCCTGCGAAGCTCAAGGTCCTCGGGCTGTTCTGTAGGGTCGGCGTCCCCCTGATACCGAAACCGGACAGTATTACGTGAAGTCGGAACTACAGACCAGTGTTTCTGCAACACAGAAAACCGGTACGTTCGGTAACGCGTTGCCAAACCAAAAGGATCCTGCCTGGTGATCAGGCGCAGTGCATCTTGGGAACACAGGGTCGGTTCAAAACCTGATCAGCGCGATTCACCAGATTAAACCAACAAAAGAAAAATCACTCCGGACGCACAAGAAGCATTTGACCAAATTTAGTGTCCGTTGCTAACTGAGCCTTTACACGGACGGTAACGTCCTCCACCTGACCAGGCCCTTCAGCCCACAGCCGACGCCATGCTTGCGGGCAGAGTGAGCAGGGGCCAGGCAGGGTGAGAGGAAGGAGGCCCTGACCCGGCAGGGTCTGAGCTCCCCCGGCACCCCCACGGGAGGCCGCCAGGCCCAGCCGTGTGACCACCCGCTGCGGTCACGGCCCGTCGTCCTGGAGAACACGGCGGGGAGGGGGGACTGAGCCCCCCCGGCCCCCGGCTGCACCCCTGCCCACGGCGTGTGGTGCGCTGGTGTGCCTCGCTGGGGTTCAGTTTTAGCTCAACGGTAAAATTACGGGCACCTGCGTGGCTCAGGCGGTTAAGCGTCTCAGCTCAGGTCATGATCTCACGGCTCGTGAGCTGACAGCTCTCTCCCTCTCTCTCAAAAACAAATATAAATAAATAAATAATAAAAGTTAAACTTCTGCAAAAATAAAAGTTGGACTCACGCTGATCACCCAGTGTGAACAGCTGCTGCGCATTAGCCAGGCTGTGTGTCTGCCGTGATGCGCTTTCTGGGTCCAAAACCACTTTCTGAGTGTTCTGACTGGGCCTGGAACAGGGCGCTGGAGGGCGGAAGGGGGGCTCTGCGTGACCCTGAGGGAGCCCCAGCTTCTCTCCCGGACTCAGGCCTCCACTGGTTCCTGCTCCTCTGACAGGGCAGGGCCTTAAAGGAGGAATGAACAAGTCCCTGCCCCCCACACCCCTCCCTGGGCCTGGGGTCTGGACGGATTCCACCTCCAGGAAAGTTCTGGACCTCGGAATCCTCTACTGGGACAACCAGAGGAAAGGCAGCGCCTGTCGCCCATGCTTTGGACCGCCCCCCCGGGTGTCAGTCTCCCCAGTGGCCTCAAAGGGAAGCTGGAGGGCAGAGGCCCCAGGAGCAACACGGACGTAAGAAAGATCAGGAAGTGGAGTCTGGGCCAGAGGTGAGGGGACCCCCCCGGGGAGCCCGGGCCCGAGGTGAGGGGAACCCCTGGGAGTCTGGGCCAGAGGTGAGGGGGCCCCCAAGGAGTCTGGGCCAGAGGTGAGGGGACCCCCCCGGGGAGCCCGGGCCCGAGGTGAGGGGAACCCCTGGGAGTCTGGGCCAGAGGTGAGGGGGCCCCCAAGGAGTCTGGGCCAGAGGTGAG
>PJEM01017267.1:0-22737 GCA_004023845.1 Helogale parvula | reverse complement strand
GACCTGAATGTGAGACAGGAAACCATCAAAACCCTCGAGGAGAAAGTAGGAAACAACCTCCTTGACCTCAACTGCAGCAATTTCCTACTCAACACATGCCCAAAGGCAAGGGAAATGAAAGTAAAACTGAACTCTTGGGACCTCATCAAGATAAAAAGCTTCTGCACTGCAAAGGAAACAGTCAAGAAAACTAATAGGCAACCGACAGAATGGGAAAAGATAGTTGCAAATGACATATCAAATAAAGGGCTAGTATCCAAAATCTACAAGGAACTCACCAAACTCTTCACCCAAAAAACGAATAACCCAGTGAAGAAATGGGCAGAAGACATGAACAGACACTTCTCCAAAGAGGACATCCAGATGGCCTACAGGCACATGAAACGATGCTCAACATCACTCATCATCAGGGAAACACAAATCAAAACCACACTGAGATACCACCTCACGCCAGTCAGAGTGGCTAAAATGAACAAATCAGGAGACTATAGATGCTGGCGAGGGTGTGGAGAGACGGGCACCCTCCTACACTGTTGGTGGCAATGTAAACTGGTGCAGCTGCTCTGGAAAACAGTGTGGAGGTTCCTCAAAAAACTATCCATAGAACTCCCTTATGACCCAGCAATAGCACTGCTAAGGATTTACCCAAGGGATACAGAAGTGCTGATGCATAGGAGCACATGTACCCCAATGTTCATAGCAGCAATGTCAACAATAGTCAAAACATGGAAAGAGCCTAAATGTCCATCAACTGATGAGTGGATCAAGATGTGGTAGATATATACAATGGAGTATTACATGGCAATGAGAAAGAATGAAATCTGGCCATTTGTAGGAAAGTGGATGGACCTTGAGGGTGTCATGCTAAGCAAAATAAGTCAGGTGGAGAAGGGCAGATACCATATGTTTGCACTCATAGGTCTAATAGGAGAACCAGGGGGAGGGGAAGAGGAAAAGAGAGTTGAGGAGAGAGAGGGATGCAAAACTTGAGAGACTATTGAATGCTGAAAACAAACTGAGGGTTGAAGGGGGAGGGGGGAAAAGAAGTAGTGGTGATGAAGGAGGGCACTTGTGGGGAAGAGCACTGGTGTTGTATGGAAACCAATTTGACAATAAACTATTAAAAAAAAAACTGTGACTTTCAGTTCTGGGAAATGTCCTCAAAATTTTCTTTGGGAAATTCCTCCCCTTTGTTTCATTTTCCTGATTACTAATTGGGTTGAGTATCTTTTCATAACTCTTCAAAGACTTTGTAGTCCCTCTTCTGGGAATTCCTTGTTCATATCCTTTGCCTATTTTTCTATTGAGTTATTGGCCTTTTTCTTTTTGATTGTAGTTCTTTATTTTTATTTTAATTTATCTTTACTTGTGATGATTAGGGTAGGTTAAGCTGTGATAATAAGTAAATTCCAAAATATATAGTGGCATAGAGATTAGAAGGTTATTTCAGGTCATTAGTGGCTCAGTTCCATGCAGCCATTCAGAGAGGCAGGTGGCAGAGATGCAGCTGTTTTCAACATGAGGTGTCCAAGGTCACCTTGCTCACCATAGTCAGCAGGGAGGGGAATGAGCACAGAGGTGTGCAAGGGGAAAATTGAGAGATGGCTCTTATTACTAGGTTGAACCACATGAGATCACAGTTTTACATGAGTCAACCTAATACACTACATATATTTTTGTCTTGTGTCTTAACTTTTATAATGTGTCTTCTGAAATACAGAATTTAAAAATTATTATCCAAATTTATTGATATTTTATTTAGAGATTTTGTTTTGTGTGTCTGATTTTAAAAGGTCTTCCAAAGTCTCACATATTTTTTGGTAATACTCCTTTATTTAATCTACTCCTTTATTTAATTTACTTCATGAATGGTATGAGGTATGGATCTAAATTTATTTTTTCAAATAAATAGTCCATTTTGCCAGGGCTTTATTTGAATATGCCACCCTTTCTCCACTGACTGGTGGAGCCTCCTCTATCAATCCCTGGATTCCGTATATAGAGTATTGTTTCTGGATTTTATTCTGAAATTGAGTATTGATAATTCTCCAAGCCAATTCCAAACTATTTTTGATAGCTGTAGCTTTATAAAATAATTTTATACCTTGAAAGTAATTCTTCCTTTATTGTTTTAATTATTTTTTCAATGTTTATTTATTTATTTTGAGAGAGAGAGAGCACACACTTGTGAATGAGTGGGGCAGGGGCAGAGAGAATCCTTTTTAATTAAAAAATATTTTATTTTATTTTACTTTATTGAGAGGGAGAGTGGCAGAAAGAGAGGGAGAGAGAATCATAAGCAGGCTCCATGCTGTCAATGTGGAGCCCAACATGGAGCTTGATCCCACCATCAGAGATCATGATCTGAGGCCAAATCAAGAGTTGAACTCAACCGACTGAGCCAACCAGGCACCCCTCTCTCTTTACAGTTTTAAAACAGAAAAATTTTATTTATTATTTTTCTATTTGAATTTTAAAATGGGCTTGTCAAACTCCATGAAAAACTCTGATCTGACTTTGATTGAGACTATATTGCTTATGTTTGCTTTGGGCAAGAGTTTATTTGCTATCTGAAAGTTTATATGTATACATAATTTAATTTTTATTTATTTTTGAGAGAAAGAGACAGTGTGAGTGGGGGAAGGGTGGAGAGAGAGGGACACACAGAATCTGAAATAAGCTCCAGGCTTTGAGCTATTAGCACACAGCCCAGCACCGGGCTTGAACTCAGGAATGGTGAGATCATGATCAGAGCCAGAGTCAGATGCTCAACCAACTGAGCCACCCAGGTGCCCCATAATTTATAAAAATTTGTAATATAAATCTTATATGTAATATGTATTATATAAGTATAATACTTACATGTAAATAATATATATCTGTGTTCAATTTAAAAAATTTTTAGTTAGTTACATACAGTGCGATATTAGTTTCAGGAGTAGAATTCAGTGATTCACCACTTACATACAACACCCAGTGCTCATCACAAGTGCCCTCCTTTGTACCCATCACTGTCTAGTCCATTTCCCACGCACCTCCCTCCATCAACCCATAGTTTGTTCCCTCTCTTCTCTTTTTTCTTCCCTTCCCATATGTTCATCTGTTTTGTTCCCCCCTCCCAGGAATGTGACCTTTATTTATTTTTGTATATAATTTTATGTATGTATGTATGTATTTACATCCAAGTTACTTAGCATATGGCACAATAATGATTTCAGGAGTAGATTCCAGTGATTCATCCCCTATGTATAACACCCAGTGCTCATTCCAACAAGTATCTTCATTAAAGCTTTTACCCATTTAGCCCATCCTTCTACCTACAATTCCTCCAGCAACCCTCAGTTTTTTCTCTGTATTTAGGAGTCTCTTATGTTTTGCTCCTTTCCTTGATTTTATATTTTTTTACTTCCCTTCCCTTATGTTCATCTGTTTTTTATCTTAAATTTCTCATATGAATGAAGTTATATGATATTTTTCTTCTCTGACTAATTTTGCTTAATGTAACACACTCTAGTTCCATCCACATAGTTGCAAATGGCAAGATTTCATTCTTTTTGATTGCCAAGTAATACTCCACTGTATATATATACCACATCATCTTTATCCATTCATCTGTTGATGGATATTTAGGCTCTTTCCATACTTTGGCTATTGTCAACAGTGCTGCTGTAAACATTGGGGTGCATGTGTCCCTTTGAAAAGAAAACCTGTTTCCTTTGGATAAATACCTAATAGTGCAATTGCTGGGTCATAGGGTAGTTCTATTTTTAATTTTTTGAAGAACCTCCACACTGTTTTCCAGATTAGCTGCACCAGTTTGCATTCCCACCAGCCATGCAAAAGAGATCCTCTTTCTCCACATCCTCGCCAACATCTTTTGTTGCCTGAGTTGTTAATGTTAGCCATTTTGACAGGCGTGAAGTGGTATCCCAGTGTGGTTTTGATTTGTATTTCCCTAATTATGAGTGATGTTGAGCATTTTTTCATGTGTAGGTTGGCCATCTGGATGTCTTCTTTGGAGAAGTGTCTATTCATGTTTTTTGCCCATTTCTTCACTGGATTATTTGTTTTTTGGGTGTTGAGTTTGATAAGTTCATTATAGATTTTGGATACTAACCCTTTATCTGATATGTCATTTTCAAATATCTTCTCCCGTTCCATTGGTTGCCTTTTAGTTTTGCTGATTGTTTCCTTCATTGTGCAGAAGCTTTTTATTTTGATGAGATCCCAATAGTTCATTTTTGCTTTTGTTTTTCTTGCTTCCAGAGATGTATTGAGTAAGAAGTTGCTGCAGCTGAGGTCAAAGAAGTTTTTGCCTACTTTCTCCTTTAGGATTTTGATGGCTTCCTGCCTTACATTTAGGTCTTTCATCCATCTTGAGTTTATTTTGTGTATGGTGTAAAACAGTGGTCCAGGTTCCTTTTTCTGTACATTGCTATCCAGTTTTCTGAGCACCATTTGCTGAAGAAACTGTCATTATTCCATTGGATATTCTTTCCTGCTTTGTCGAAGATTAGTTGGCCATACATTTGTGGGTCCATTTCTGGGTTCTCTAATGTGTTCCATTGATCTGAATGTCTGTTTTTGTGCCAACATACTATCTTGATGATTACAGCTTTGTAATACATCTTGAAGTCTGGGATTGTGATGCCTCCAGCTTTGGTTTTCAGGATTGCTTTGGCTATTCCAGGTCTTTTTCTGGTTCCATACACATTTTAGGTTTGTTTGTTCTAGCTCTGTGAAGAATACTGGTGTTATTTTGATAGGGATTGCGTTGAATATGTAGAATGCTTTGGGTAGGATCAACATTTTAACAATATTTGCTCTTCCAATCCATGAGCATGGAATATTTTTCCATTTTGTTGTGTCACCTTCAATTTCTTTCATAAGCTTTCTATAGTTTTAAGTGTATAGATTTTTCACCTCTTTGGTTAGGTTTATTCCTAGGTATTTATGGGTTTTGGTGCAATTGTAAATGGGATCAATTCCTTGATTTCTCTTTCTGTTGCTTCATTATTGGTGTATAGGAATACAACTGATATCTTTGCATTGATTTTATATCCTGAGACTTTGCTGAATTCATGGATCAGTTCTAGCAGGTTTTTGGTGGAATCTTTTGGGTTTTCCACATACAGTATCCTGTCTTCTGCGAAGAGTGAAAGTTTGACTTCCTCCTGGCCGATTTGCATGCCTTTTATTCCTTTGTGTTGTCTGATTGCTGAGGCTAGGACTTCCAATACTATGTTGAATAACAGTGGTGAGAGTGCACATCCCTGTTGTATTCCTGACTTTAAGGGGAAAGCTCTCAGTTTTTCCCCATTGAGGATGAGATTAGCAGTGGGTCTTTCATATATGGCTTTTATGATCTTGAGGTATGATCCTTCTATCCCTACTTTTTTGAGGGTTTTTATCAAGAAACAATGCTATATTTTGTCAAATGCTTTCTCTGCATCTACTGAGAAGATCATGTGGTTCTTGACTTTTCTTTATTGATGTGATATATCACATTGATTGTTTTGCAGATATTGAACCAGCCCTGCATCCCAGGTACAAATCCCACTTGGTCATGGTGAATAATTCTTTTAATGTATTGAATCCAGTTGACTGGTATCTTTTTGAGGATTTTTGCATCCATGTTCATCATGGAAATTGGTTTGTAGTTATCCATTTTAGTGGGGTCTTTGTTTAGTTTTGGAATCAAGGTAATGCTTCATAGAATGAGTTTGGAAGTTTTCCTTCCATTTCTATTTTTTTTGGAACAGCTTAAAAAAATAGTATTAAGTCTTTAAATGTTTGGTAGAATTCCCCTGGAAAGCTATCCAGCCATGGATTCTTGCTTTTTGGGAGATTTTTGATTACTAATTTGATTTCTTTACTGGTCTCAGTTTACTGTTCAAATTTTCTGTTTTTTTTCTGTTTCAGTTTTGGTAATTTATATGTTTCTAGGAATTTGTCTATTTCTTCCAGAGTGCCCATTTATTGGCATATAATTGCTCATAATATTCTTATTATTCTTTATATGTTGGCAGTGTTACTTATGATCTCTCCTCTTTCATTCTTGATTTTATTTATTTGGGTCCTTTCCCTTTTCTTTTTGATCAAACTGGCTATGGGTTTATCAATTTTGTTAATTGTTTCAAAGAACCAGCTCCTTGCTTCATTGATCTCTTCTGCTTTTTTATTTTGATAGCATTGATTTCTGCTGTAATTTTTATTACCTCCCCTCTTGTGGTGGTTGGGGTTTTATTTGCTGTTGTTTTTCCAGCTCTTTAAGGTGTAAGGGTAGGTTGTGTATCTGGGAACTTTCTTCCTTCTTTAGGAAGGCCTAGGTTGCTATATACTTCCCTCTCATGACTGCCTTTGCTGCATCCCAGAGGTTTTGGGCTGTGGTGTTATCAATTTCATTGGCTTTCATGTACTTCTTAATTTCCTCTTTAACTTCTTGGTTAGCCCATTCATTCTTTTGTAGGACGTTCTTTACTCTCCAAGTATTTGTTGTCTTTCCAAATTTTTTCTTGTGATTGATTTTATTTCATAGCATTGTGGTCTGAAAATAGGCACAGTATGATCTCAATCTTTTTGTACTTGTTGAAGGCTGATTTATGTCCCAGTATGTGGTGTATTCTGGAGAATATTCCATGTGTACTCAAGAAGAATATATATTCTGCTTTAGGATGAAATGTTCTGAATAAGTCTGTTAAGTCCATCTGGTCCAGTGTGTCCTTCTAAGCCATTGTTTCCTTGTTGATTTTCTATTTAGATGATCTGTCCATTACTGTAAGTGAGGGGTTGAAGTCCCCTACTATTATGGTATTATTATCAATGAGTTTCTTTATGTTTGGATTAATTGATTTATATATTTGGGTGCTTTCATGTTTGGAGCATAAATGTTTACAATTGTTAGATCTTTTTGGTGGATAGATCCTCTAATTATGACATAATGCCCTTCTTCATCTTCTTTTACAATCTTTATTTTAAAATCTAGATTGTCTGATATAAGTATGGCTACTCTGCTTTCTTTTGGTGACCATTAGTGTGATGGTTCTCCATCCCCTTACTTTCAGTCTGAAGGTATCTTTAGGTTTAAAATGGATCTCTTGTAAACAGCATATAGATGGATCTTTTTTCTTATCCATTCTGTTACCCTGTCTTTTGGTTGGAATGTTTGGTCGTTGACATTTAGAGTAAGTACTGAAAGATATGAATTATTGCCATTATGTTGCCTGTAGTGTTGGAGTTTCTGGTGGTGGTCTCTGGTCCTTTCTAGTCTTTGTTGCTTTTGGGGTTTTTTGTTTTGTTTCATCTTTCCTCCCTTCAGAGAGTCCTTCTTAAAATTTCTTGCAGGGTTGGTTTAGTAGTCAGAAACTGTTTTTGTTTTTGTTTTTGTCTGGGAAACTTTTTATCTTTACTTCTATTTTGAATGACAGCCTTGCTGGATAAAGAATTCTTGGCTGCATATTTTTCTGAGTCAGAACATTGAATATATCCTGCCACTCCTTTCTGGCCTGCCACGTTTCTGTGGATAGGTCTGCTGCAAACCTGATCTCTCTCCCCTTCTAGGTTAAGGACTTTTTTCCCTTGCTGCTTTCATGATTCTTTCCTTACCTGAGTATTTTGTGAATTTGACTGTGATATGCCTTATTGATTGTTGGTTTTTGTGGAATCTAATCAGAGTTCTCTGTGCTTCCTGGATTTTAATATCTGTGTCTTTCCCCAGGTTGGGAAAGTTTTCTGCTATGATTTGCTCCCATAAACCTTCTACTCTTTTTTCTCTCTCTTCATTTTCTGGGACCCCTATGATTCAGAAGTTATTCCTTTTAATGAGTCACTGAGTTCTCTAATTCTTATACCATGATCTTTTGCCTTAGTTTCCTTCTTTTTTTCTGCTTCATCATTCTCCATAAGTTTGTCCTCTATATTACTGCTCTGCTTCATCCATCCTTGCCACCAGGGCAACCATTCAAGATGGCATCTTAGTTATAGAATTTTTAATTCCATCCTGGTTAGATTTTACTTCTTTTATCTCCACAGAAAGGGATTCTTTCCAGCTAGTATTCTTATTATCATGATTCTAAATTCTGGTTCAGACATCTTGCTTGTATCTGTGTTGATTAAGTCCCTGGCTGTCATTTCTTCCCATTCTTTCTTTTGGGGTGAATCCCTTTGTTTCATCATTTTGAAGGAAGAAAAAAAATTAATAAAATAAGTAAATAAAAGTTTGAAAATTAAAAACAACACAAAAAAAATAAAAGGATGCTAGATCATAGGTGTGTTTTGGTCTGGTTGTTGAAAGAAGCTTGATAGAATGGAGAAAAAAGGGAAAGAAAAGAAAAGAAAAAATCAAAAACGTTTGAAAATTAAAGAAGTGAATACAATAACATAGAAAGAATGAAATGATGAAAGTAAAATAGAATTTAAAAATTTTACAGAAAAGTAAAAACTATAGTAGAATAAAATTAAAGACAAATCTTTTTTATAAAAATTAAAATTAAAATAACTTTTTTCTCCTTTTGTATTCAAGAATAAGAAAAGGAAAAGGAAAAGAATTGAATAGATGCACCAGTGAAAAGAATGAAATATTGAAATGACTTCCAGTTTTCCCCTAGAAGTCAAGCTATGAAGCACTTTATAGTCTGTAAACTAAGCAGGCAGAGAGACATGTGGTGTTCCTCAAGAGCATGGTTGGCCCAGTCAGATGGGGCTTGGTGTAATGGCTCTGTTCTTCACCAAATGGCACTGCTTAGTTTACTGGGATGGATATAGTGGTATGTGTACACATGTACACGCATGCATGGAAGGGGTGAAAATGGCACCACCCAGCGACCCAGTCTCTAGTATCAGAACTCTGTGCTCTTACCAAGGGGAAATCAAGCACCCCTCCTTTGTCTCCAGCTTCTGTCCACTTCCCACTTCTATAATGTCCATGACCAAGCTGTCAGCCTGCCAGGCGGTACCTCCCTCGTGAGTTTTATCTCAGATGGGGCTGTGTTTCCAAACCCCTCACTTCTGAGGGCCCTGCGGCTTTGACCCTCTCAGACCCAATGGATGAGGTCTCATCCAGCAGGGATATGTTTGCATGACTCTGCTACTGCAGATGCCCAGAGACTGCAGCTACGTGCCAGCCTGCCCAAGAAAAAGTTTATGCAATCATGTAGTAGCAGGGTTTCAGGGATTATGGTAAATCACAAAACACATCTGGTGCAAGGCTTCACCCTTAACATACTTGTTCCAACACCAGCTAACATGGCTGTTCTCTGGGGTCCACTGGGACCTTTGCCTCTGGGGAGGCTACACAGCCTTACCAATGTCCTCCTAGCTGGGGAACCACCTTCTCCCATGTGGCCCAAGGACCCCTCAGACCTCACTGTCTGCTCCTGGAGATTCACCCTTCCCACCAGAGCTCCACCACATATCAAGCTGTGGAGTTTCAGACTCTGCACTCCCATGTTTATAGTGCCTTATTGGTATGTAAACCCTTTCCTTTCTCCTTTCTCCCTGTCTTGTTCAATCCCTTGCAGATGTTTCTACTCTTTCTCTTTTCTCCAGCTGCTGTCTGGGGAGTTCTTTTCCTGTACTCTCCCCCTCTGTCTGTGTCCTCTCTCCACAAGCAAAAACAGCTCCCTACCATATGGCCTTCTTCATCTCTTGCTATCGTCTTTGTTTTAAAATCTAGTTTGTTACTGGCCATTTGTAGCAATGTGGACGGAACTCAAGGGTATTATGCTAAGTGAAATAAGTCAGGCAGAGAAAGACAAATACCATATGTTTTCACTCATATGTGGATCAGGAGAAACTTAACAGAGGACCATAGGGAAGGGGAAGGGGAGAAAAACAATTATGGAGAGGGAGGGAGGTAAATCATATGAGACCCTTAGATACTGAAAACAAACTGAGGGTTGATGGGGGGGGGTGGGGGAGAGAGGAAAATGGGTGATGGGCATGGAGGAGGGCACTTGTTGGGATGCACTAGGTATTATATGAAAACCAACTTAATAGTAAACTATATTTTTTAAAAAGTAAATAAAAAATATAAAATCTAGTTTGTTGACCCAGGGTGAGTCAGTCAGTTGAACGTCCGACTTGGGCTCAGGTCATTACCTTGCTGTTCATAGGTTCAAGCCCCATGTTAGGCTCTGTGCTAACAGCTAGGAACCTGGAGTCTGCTTCAGATTCTGTCTCCCTCTCTGTCTCTTCCTGCCCATGCTCCGTTTCTCTCTCAAAACTAAATAAACATTAAAAAAATATTTTTTAAGCCTAGTTTGTTTAGGGATGTTGTAGTGTAAAATGAGTTTGTATAATTTTCTCATTACAGGGGCACCTGGGTGGCTCACTCGGTTGAGTGTTTGACTTAGGCTCAGGTCATGATCTTATGATTTGTGGGTTCAAGCCCCACATCGGGCTTTGTGCTAACAGCTAGCTCAGAGCCTGGAGCCTGCTTCAGATTCTGTACCTCCCTCTCTCTCTGACCCTCCCCTGCTTGCACTGTCTGTCTCTGTCTCTCATAAAAACAAAAACATAAAAATTTTTTCTCATTACATTTATATCTATATTTTAAAGGTTTTTTTAAAACTTTTGTGAATGCAATGATTTTCTATTACATTTTCTAATTTGTTACTACTAGTATATATGAATATTACTGATTTTATCTTTTATATATGAACACCTTGCTGAATTCTGTTTTTAGTTCTGCTTTTTGTCAATTGATTCTCTCGGATTGTCTAGGTAAATTATCATATCTTCTGGAAACCATGTCTCTGATCAAGTTTTATACTTCATTTCTTTTTCTTGTCTTATGTCAGGGCTTCTAATATAATAGTGGCCATGAGTAGACATGCTTGTCTTCTTCCTGACCTTCCTTAACGGGAAAGGTTCTAACTTTTCAGTGTGATACTTATCTCAGCGTCTGCTAGATATCCTTTTTCACAAGTCAAAAAATTCCTTTCTATCCCTTGTTACCTAAGAGTTTTTACTGTGAATTTTATTGTGAAGTTTATTGAACGCCTTGTGTTCCTCTGATAGATATTGGTCATTTTAAGTAGTACACAGATTCCATTTCCTAATATTTCATTTAGGATTTCTGTATCTCAGTTTGTATTTAGGATTTTTATATCTCTATCCGTAAATAATATTGTTTTCTTGTACTTTCTTCATCTCATATATCAGGGTTATACTATCCTTGTAAAGTGATTTGAGTAGTTTTCTACTTTTTTCCATGCTCTAGAACAGCTTGTATAAAGTGGAATTCTCCTTTAAGTTTGGGTTAAAAAAAGAAACAAAGAATTCACACACACATATAAAACCATCTGGGCCTAATTTCTCTTACAGGAGTTGATTCCTTTCTTTGTTTCAAGTTTTTCTACAGTCATTAGTCTTATCAGGTTTTCTATTTCAAGGATAGATTTGATAAATTATATTTTCTTAGAAAATTGTTCATCACACCTAAATTTAAAAGTATATAATATATGTTTATATAATAGTCTAATTTCAAGTCTCTTCTGATTTTTCAGTTATAGCTCTCTCTTTTTTCCTAATTGTATATTTTTGCCTTTGATCTTTTTTGTCGATCATACTTTATAACAGTGTTTCCATTTTATTAGTATGGTACAGTTTTTATTGACAACTATTATTATAAGAGAACAATATATATAATTTTATACCTACAAATTTGACCAGTTTAGGGTTTTAGCAATTTATAATTTTATTTGTTTTTCCCTACTTCCTTTAGGGTTGTTTGTCCTCATTTTTTTACTTTTTAGAGTTGAAACTTGGTTTATTTCCTATTTTCCAATGTGCATGAAAGGCTATAAATATACCTCTTAGTACCACTTTGACTATATTGCACTGGTTTTGATAAGTAATTTTCTCATTTTTCCTTAGTTGTAAACATTTATAATTTCATTTTGAACACATCAACCAAAGGGTTTCTTAGAGGACTGTATTCATTTGTCTGTTTTCAATTTTCAGATTGCCTTGTATGTTATTATGGATTGTTTTCTATATTTTTTCTTTGCTAACTTTGAAATTTATTTCACTATGGTCGGTAAATACACCTTGTTGCAGCAGTCCTTGTAGGCTTGTATGCAGTCACTTTTTGTTACTGTTCTATGTGTGTTTGTAAAGAACATAGTATTCTCTGTGCCTTTTTGGTGGGGAAGGGGAGTAGGGGGAGGTACACTGTTCTTTAAATTCTTATTAGATCAATCTAGTTGTGTCAAGTTCTTCATATCCATATTTATGTTTTTGCTGTTTGAGGTTTATTATGTAGGATATGATTAGCAATTTGCCAATTTATCCATTTCTATCAATATTTATGTTAGATATCAAAATGTGCACAACAGATATCCTCAATAAATTATTCTTTTTGTCCATATGAAATACTTATCTTTGTCTCTTAATGTTCTCACTCTTTTATTTCTTATATTCATTATTTTGCTATACTTCTTTTTGTTAGCATTTATTATATATCTTTTTCCAGTCCTTTCTTTCCAACTTTCGTTTGTCTGATCACTATATAGCTGGATTATTTTTTGTAAATTCTATCTAAACTTTTTAATAGGTGAGTTTAGCCCCAATTTATTATGACTATTGATATTTAAAATTATTTTTTTCATCACAATCCTGGACTTTAGCCTCAACCACAAAGCTGTAATCATCAAGACAGTATGGTATTGGCATAAAAATAGACACATAGACCAATAGAATAGAATAGAGAACCAGAATTGGACTCACAAACGTATGGCCAACCAATCTTTGACAAAGCAGGAAAGAGTATACAATGGAAAAAAGACAGTCTCTTTAGCAAATGGTGCTATTAGAATTGGACAGCACCATGCAGAAGAATGAAACTAGATCACTTTCTTAGACCATACAACAAAAATAAACTCAAAATGGATGAAAGACTTAAATGTGAGACAAGAAACTATCAAAACCCTAGAAGAGAAATCAGGCAACAACCTCTTTGACTTCAGCCACACCAATTTCTTGCTTGACATATCTCCAATGGCAAGGGGATTAAAAGTAAAAATGAACTATTAGAATCTCATCAAGATAAAAACCTTCTGCACTGCAAAGGAAATAATCAGCAAAACTAAAAAGCAACCGGCAGAATGGGAAAAGATATTTGCAAATGACATATCAGATAAAGGGTTAATATCCAAAATCTATAAAGAACTTACCAAACTCAACACCCTAAAAACAAATAATCCAGTGAAGAAATGGGCAGAAGACATGAATAGATACTTTTCCAAAGAAGACATCCAAATGGCCAACAGACACATGAAAAGATGCTCACCATCAGGGAAATACAAATCAAAACCACACCAAGATACCACTTCACACTAGTCAGAGTGCCTAAAGTGAACAATTCAGGAAACTACAGATCCTGGATGTGGAGAAAGAGAACCCTCTTGCTCTGCTGGTGGGGATGCAAACTGGTGCAGCCACTCTGGAAAATAGTGTGGAGGTTCTTAAAAAAAATTAAAAATAGAACTATCCTATTACCCAGCAATAGCACTACTAGGAATTTATCCAAGGGATTACAGGAGTGCTGATTCATAGGGGCACATGTACCCCAATGTTTATAGTCACTGTCAACAATAGCCAAATTATAGAAAGTTCCTAAATATCCATCAACTGATGACTGGATAAAGATGTGGTTTATATATACAATAGAATACTACTTGGCAATGAGAAAGAATGAAATCATGCCCTTTGCAGCAATGTTGGTGGAACTGGAAGGTATTATGCTGAGTGAAATAAGTCAGTCAGAGGACAGATATCATGTGGATCTTGAGAAACTTAACAGAAGCCATTGGGGAAGAGAAGGGAAAAAATAGTTACAAAACAGAGAGGGTGGGAAGCAAACTATAAGAGACTCTTAACTACAGAGAACAAACTGAGGGTGGATTGGGGGGTAGGGGTGAGGGGAAAATGGGTGATGGACATTGAGGAGGGCACTTGTTGGGATGAGTACTGGGTGTTGTATGTAAGTGATAAACCACGGGAATCTACCCCCAAATCCAAGGGCACACTTTACTCACTGTATGGTAGCCAATTTGACAATAAATTATATTTTAAGAGAAATAAATAAAATATCTATTCCCAACATCAACAAAAATTATTCCTGCCATTTTATTTTTTGTTTTCTATTTAACATATTTTTAACTTACTTCTTTTTCCCTCCACCTGTCTTCTTGGGTTGCTCACATAGGGTTTTTTTTTCTTTTTTTTTTTCCTTTACTGTTTTCGGGGTCATAATTCTATTTCTATTTTAAAAATTCTAACCTGCATGCTTGGCCTTCTATTTTTCTACCTCACCTGGTGCCTCCGTAGTCAGTGGGAGAGCACTGACGTCACCTGGAATCTTAACCCCATCCCGAATGTGCTGAATCGGAATCTGTTCTTTAAGGTGATTCAGAGGCACATTAAAACTGGAGAAGCTCTGGTTTAGTGTGTATCATACCATGTCCATCCCCCAGATAAGATAACACCCCCAGTATGTTTTTGTTGTTACTTTTAGTTTTTCAGCTCCCTGTGTTTCCCTCACATTCTCTCAATGATATAATTTGGAATTATAGCTCTAAATTGCTAGTTTAAAAAACTCCCAAAGACATGTAAATCTTATTTAGACTTAAGTCTTTCTACCCATCTTCCTCTAGCATTAGTATATCTTTAATAATCCTTTCAGAGGTGTGGGTATTGATGAACTTTCTGAGCCCCCGACTGTCTATAAATGACTCTATTTTAACCTCACACTTGAATGATGGTTTGATGACACAGAATTAGAGGTTCAAGGTTTTTCTTCCCCTCAAAAATTTGATCCAAAACTTTGATCCATTGTGTTCTTGCATCTAGTGTTGCTGACATAAGACTGATTATTTCATGATATTCTTTTCCCCATTGGAAATGTTTTAGATTTGGTGCTTTAGTTTCACAGCACTTCTGGTCAACACTTGTCAGGCCCTTTCTGTCTTCAGTATTCATGCTGTATTGTGTTTTTGAAAATTCTCCCTTGTTATTTCCTTAAACACTGTGGCCACCATTCTCTTTATTCTCCCCTCTTCTGAAGTTATATTAGTTGTAGATCCTTCTAGATATATCATATGGTGCCTTCACGTTTTTCACACTTTCTGTATCTTTATTTTGTTGGTTACACCCTAGGAGAATTTTTAACTGATTCTTGCAGCAGATCATTGATTATCTTCAGCTGTGTCCATCTTGCTATTCAACCCACCTATTGAATTATTTTTGTTTCAAAGATGAAACTTAAATGATCAACCTTTTAAGTTCTATAATCTCTTGATTCTTTTTATGAGACATAATATTTTGTATCCCTCACTACTATGAAATTCTACTCTTGCTTGATTAACTTCCTTTCTTTGTGTAACAAGTCTTCTGCTTATTGAATGTATTGTCTCTTTTCAATGGTCTTGTTCCCCAAATATTGGTGATATATTATTATTTTTATTATTGCATGTTCATCTTTAAAATTGACATGCCCCATTATAATTCCACTCTACCAGTTGAACCTGGTTGGGAAGATGTGCAGTAGATCTGACTTCAGCAAGTGTATTGGTCTGTTTTCAGTAAAATGAGAAGGATTGAGTGGTGTTAGAAGATGTCTTGGCCACCTGGGGCAGGGGGAGATGTTCTTTAATTCCTTCTAGTCACTGACACACTCCTTGTCATTGCCCTACCTCTCCCACCCAATATTCATTCCATTTTTCTCTACCTGGTGGCAAACACCCCTGGTACTACTGCTGGGCCCCCAGGAGTTTTATCAAATGGTGGTACATATACATGCGGGTTCTATCCACTGCCTGTTTCTGATGTAGTACCCCCAACCATTCACTCTGCCAGTTACTTCTGGGTTATTCCATGCTTCTATATCTGGTGTAGCTTCTACATTTTGTTAAATATTGTCTTGTGGACACTTGGGGCTATCATGTATCATTTAGATCCATCTGATTTTCATCTTTCAGAAATTACAGTTTCTGTGCTACTGAAAGATTCTTTTTTTATCTTAATTTTAGTAATGGATTTATCTATTTATCATACACTTCTTTTCTCTTAGTTTTATGGATTGAGGCAGGAAAGGATGATTGTAAAGTCCATTCTCAGTCAACCATTTTGAAATTGAAGTCCTCAATTTTTCTATGATATTTTCTGATTTTTATTGATTTGTAAGAGCTCTTTATATATTAAAGATATTAATATTTTGTCATCCATGTTGCAGTATGTGTTGTTTGGACCTGACTTTTCTGAAGTTATAAACTTTTTTTTAATTAGAATTTTCTTCATGTTTATTTACTTATTTGAGTGAGAGAGATAAACAGATCATGAGCAGAGGAGGGACAAGAGAGAAGAGAATCCCAACTGGGCTCTGCACTATCAGTACAGAACTGATGCAGGGCTCAAACCCATGAACCCTGAGATCATGACCTGAGCCAAAATGAAGAGTCAGGCACTTAACTGACTGAGCCTCCCAGACTTCCCTAAAGTTATAAACTTTTAAAGATAATTTTTATTTTGGGAATGTTCAAATATATATAAAAGGAGAGAGAATAATAAAACAATAAATCCAATGGCCAATATTGTTTCATCTATGTTCTCACCCATTATCCCCTCTCCTGATGATTTTATAAATGTTTATTCATTTTTTAAAATGTTTTATTTATTTTAGAGAGAGAGAGATGCAGCATGAGCAGGGGAGGGTCAGAAAGAGAGGGAGACACAGAATTCAAAGACAGGCTGTAGGCTCTGAGCTGTCAGCACAGAGTCTGATATGGCACTCGAACCCACGAACTGCGAGATCATGACCTGAGTGGAAGCTGTACGCTCAACCAACTGAGCCACCCAGGCACCCCATGTTTATTCATTTTTGAGATTCATTTTTGAGATTCATTTTGAGAGCATAAGCAGGAGAGCGGCAGAGAGAAAGGAAGACAGAGGACTCAAAGCAGGCTCTACCCTGACAGCAGCAAGCCTGATGCAGGGCTTGCACTCACAAACCATGAGATTCTGACCTGAGCCAAAGTCGGAGGCTCAACTGACTAAGCCACTCAGGTGCCCTCTCCTGATCATTTTGAAGTAAATCCTAGATATTATATCATTTCATCTTTAATTATTTAAGTAGGTACCTCTAAAATATTAGAACGCTTAAAAACACATAGCCACGATATCATCAGCACATCTAAATATCAATAATTCCTTAATTTCATTCAACGAAGTGATGAATTTACACATTTTTGTTGTTTTTAGATGAATGAGGGTTAACCCTGAGAACTTAAATGACTATAACCCAAATGTTATACTTAATAGTTACATTTAGATAAATAAGACATCTCTTTTTTACTGACTGCTGTCTAAAGAGACTCAGAAAAGCATGTCTAAGGGTGCTTGGGTGGCTCAGTCAGTTAAGCATCCAACTTTGGCTTAGGTCATGATCAGGTCCATGAGTTTAAGCCCCACATCGGGCTCCGTGCTGACAGCTGGAAGCCTGGAGCCTGCTTCAGATTCTGTG
Source organism: Helogale parvula (assembly GCA_004023845.1). Lineage (NCBI taxonomy): Eukaryota > Metazoa > Chordata > Mammalia > Carnivora > Herpestidae > Helogale > Helogale parvula. Next base: position 5,216 of record PJEM01017267.1, on the reverse strand, counting down.
TCTCCCTCTCTCTCTGCCCCTCCCCTACTCATGCTGTCTCTCTCTGTCTCTCAAAAATAAATAAACGTTAAAAAAAAAAAGAAAGAAAAGCATGTCTATAAAGTTTAATTCTTGTCACCATTCTTATCTGAAAATTCAGGTTCTGACTATGATGGAAGAAAATGAAGCAGTAGGCAATATTGCAAAATTGGAGCAAAAGGAATTTGGCCTGGATCTTGAAGAACTGGAAAAGCTGCACAAGGAAAATGAGGAAGAAGTGGCAAAGGTATGGAAAAACATGATTTAAGCACCATAAAGAAACATAAGGAAAGAAGTAAAAAAGAAAATGTAAAAGGAGAACTTTTCCAGGATCATGTGAATAAAACAAAAACTTTCCCAGCACAAGGTGAAGAAAGCAAACCTAGCGCATGTAAATGGAATGAGTCAGAGAACTAGTAAATTTGGGAGTTGGGGGAAAGAAGAGCCGCGGGGCCAGGCACGCCTCTGATATTTGTCCCTCTTTTCCTGACATTCATTCCAACCATCTCCCACGATGTGTGTGAACGTTTTTTGAAATCCTCTCAGCCACCTTATGCTAACTTTGGACCTTCTGGTTTAGTAAGCCCTTTCTTAATTGGAGCTGAAACACTTCTCCCTTTACTCAATGATTCTTCTACCCTATGAGCATCATCTACTCAGTGGCCACTCTGAAAACAGAGAAGATTAGCACTTACCGTGTTCTCTCTGTGTCTTGTCTAAGCTAAATGTCCCGTCTCCTATGGCCGTCATATGATGTAGCTTCAATAGCTTCATCGTATGTCATGCATTTTTCCTCTGATTTCATTCTATTTGAGTATGGCATCCACAAAAGAATTCCAATTCTTTTTTGTCCAGTTTAGAGAAGAGCATAAACTGAAACCTCCATTTTTCTAGATACTCTACTTCTATTAATACAGCCTTTGCATCTCTTTGTATCACATTTCATTGTTTACTCATATGGGTTTTATTTTAGGTAAAAGTCCTAATTGTGTTTTACACAGAATGTTCTCTCTTTTTTTTAAGTTTTTACTTATTTATTTTGGAAGAGAGAGCAAGCAAGCATGCATGAGCAAGGGAGCGGCTGAGGAGAGAGAGGGAGACAGAGAATCCCAAGCAGACCCTATGCTGTCAGTATGGAGCCCAGTGCAAGGCTCAATCCCACAGACCATGAGATCATGACCTGAGCCAAAATCAAGAGTTGAGCACTCAATTGACTTAGCCATTCAGGTGCCCCTACACAGAATGTTCTTAAGCTACCTCTTTCTCAATCTGCACAGTACATTTAATTTTTTGAGTGTGCAAGTATAAAAAACTTTCTTTCTGAAGAAGAGAAGAAAATGTTGCTGTATGTAAGGACATTTGAGTGGATTATAGTTGGTTAAACAACTATAGAAAAAAGAGGCTGATAATTTGATGCCTTTAGGAGGGAGGTTTCCAATCATGTGCTCTAGGACCCTCTCCTATTATGACTGGGGTAAAGATACAGAAATGACAGAAATTTGTCAAATTAGTGAATTATGTAAGGCTGGGCATGAGAGGAAATGTATTGGATAACAGAATCAGGACCAAGAGGACCTCACAGACTGAATCAAAGAGGTAAAATTCATCCATCCATTCATTCATCCCTTCTTTCCGTAACATGTATTGAACACCTGCTAAGTGCCAGGCACTATTGTTGGTGCCAGGAATACAGTGCCTGCGAGAGATAGGTCCTGCCCACATGGCACTAATCTAGTGGAGAAGACAGACCATACACAAATCTTTCTATATTGTACAATGGAAGCAAATCAAATTCTGTGATAGATATGGGGCATATACTTCTGTGGTCAAAGAAGACCACTTTAAATTTTTTTAAATAAATGTTTTTTTTATTTATTTTTGAGAGACAGAGAGAGACAGTGCAAGCAGGGGAGGGTCAGAGAGAGACCACCTCTGAAGACCTTGTACATCATTGTAAAGAATTGGGCTTTTCTTACACTCAATAGAACCCTGTTAGAAATGATCCCAATTTCTTATTATAACAAAGAGACACTAATTTAGGGGCTTTGGGGATGTTATTTATTTTGATGACTGCAACCATCCAAAAAAGGTAGTTTTTTTCTGTTTTCCTGACTTGAGGAAACTAAGGATATGGACCTAAAATTACTTGGCCTCTCTGTAATGTGTTTGGGTCAGGTGCCTACCCCATCCTCATTGTTGCTTCTCTCTCCAAGCTAATGTGTGACCACTCGGCCCCATGAACTTGCCCCTCTGGCCTGCTGACCTGCAGATCACTGAGGAGCCCACCCCGATTACCCCTCACCCCATGCCTCTGCTCCAGATGATCCTTGCTGCTTATCAAATTCCTGCATATTCCTCCAGAAGCCTCCTTGATTCTTTGAGGCCATCTTTGGTGCAGAGAAAGGCTCTTCACATGCTCATTTCCCCAGTAGTATTACTTTTTTTTTTTTTTTTTTTAGCTCTGGGCTTTGAAGAAAGATTGGCCCCAGATTAGATGTGATAGTGGAACCGGATGATCCAGCACAGAAGAGTGTTAGCAGATGGCATCATAAACCGAGGAGGCTTTCAACACGTTTGGGAACAGAATACTAGTCCCTGGGAAAAGTTAGTGCTACCTACCAGTCAGGGATCCCAGTCTTGAAGGGAACAGGCGACTAGTTAGCCCCATCCAAGATCTCCACAATAGGGAAAAGACCAAAGCCCAGTAATGACAACCTGGACATGGAATTAGGGATTGAGTCTGGAGGGGTTGATCAAATAGCCTCAGCAGTGGGGAGGATAGAATGGGGTGGGCGGGAATCAGGCAGGTTCTGACAACTGATAGGCCAAAGCAGCTGTTTATTTAAGCAAAAAATAATTTAAAACTGTATTAGCCATTAACTCAGTGGATAGGAAAGAAATAAAATGCAAATTAAAGCCTTTGATCACACAATGAATAAAATAAACACAAATGAATGAACAAGACATATTCTAATCTGGGGGATGTTATTCTTAGCTAGTTTGCTGATAATTCTGCCAACACAGCTAAATGCAAAAGAGGTTCTGAAGAGGATCCTAAGGACTAAAGATTGTTGGTCCTCACTCTCATGTTAGATCTTTTAGCAAATTCCATTAAAACAAGAATACTTAATCACTTAAGTGTTAAGCAGCTGGCTGACTTAAACAGATAAAACTAATTGAGTTAGGGTATGTTTCTAAATGAGAAAAGGTCAAACATATGATCCCCAAGAATAATGGAGCATTTACTTATGGTGGATATAAAAAAATAGAAGAATTAAGTGACCCCAAGACAGAGGTCACACGCTGGTCCTTCAACTATGCATTGAAAAGAAGTAAGGCAGCATTTAGATACCTGGTTCTTTCATTAAAAATACACATTTTCAAGCTTCTCTAATAAAACAGGAAGACTCGGCACAGTGGGTTTGCTTTCCAGCTCTGTACCAACCAGCCAGATCTGTGATAGTGTGCATTTTAGCTCTCCAGCCCACCGTGACGTGACCATGCACACATCCTCACACCTTCCTGGCTCACATTTAGGACCTACCCACCTTTAGAAGTATTTGTGTTGACGCCCTGATCCTCAAGGAAAGGAATTCCAAGCTTCCAGACTAAACTCTAGGAAAGGCTCTTGAGACAGGAAAGTGTTCCTCCCAAAGAGCATCTGAGCACAGGGCAGCTCAGAATGTTGGGGAAAGAAGTTCCAATGCTACCACTAAATGTGTAGCCACAACTGATTAGTGAATTTACGGTTCATATTCTTTTTTTTAAGAGGCCACGTTGTCATGCATATTTTTTCCCCTTCATCTATGTTCTTCAAGATAAGAAAGGATGTGGAGATGCATAACCTAGCCAAGGCCTATTTGGCTGATATTATTAAAGAAGAATGCTGGAATGCGATGGCTGTGAAAGGTCGAGCTCTTAAGGTAACAGATAGAACTCCAGGTACAACACCTTAGCCAATGAGAATTCTCATTGATAGTCTCATGGCAGAAAAATATTTTAAATAATTCTAAGAAAATGCATGCATAGAAAAGAGCATGCCTTGCCCTTCCAGATTCCACCTGGCTGCACCACTTTCTCTCGTCTCGTTCTTCCATCACTGCTTGGTCCCTGTGCACCTCCAAACCAGCAGCTCTGAAGATTTTCTGTCTTCCCTCTATGAGCTACCTGCGTCCGGTCTTATTACCTATCTGTTCCAAAAGGCTGCTTCATTCACATTCCACACCGATGGAAAACTAGACATAATACTGTCCACGGTTCTACCTGTACCTCCTAAAGTTCTGGTTTTTGTGCTTTTTCATTGAGATTCCTCCCAACACAATCTCCCTCTTCGTGTAGGGTGACCGAAAGTCCCAGTTTATCCCTGTGGTCCTAGAGTAACTATTAAGAACACTCTTCTCATCTCAAATATACTCCCTCATTTGGGTAACGAAATGTATGATCACCCTACATATTTGTGGTTGAGTATTGCTGTTAAACAGGATTTCCCAAGAGTGGCACATTTGGGGCTAGATAATTCTGTGTTATAGAGGCTGTCCTATGGATTATAGGATGCTTTGGCCTTTCTCTAGTAGGCCCCAGTAACATCCAAAACTCCCACTAGTGAAAATCAAATGTAGCTCCAGACATTGCCAAATGTCCCTGGGGGGCTGGGGAGGAGGGGGACAGAGAAGCAAAATCACTCCTGTTTGAGAACCACTGCTCTAGAAATAAATCCTTCATTGAAGCATAGTATTTCTACCCAAGGTTTACACCAATACTAATGATCTACATTGTTTTATTTTTTTTTTAATGTTTATTTATTTTTAGAGAGAGAGAGAATGAGAATGCAATCAGGGAGAGTACAGAGCAAGAGGGAGACAGAATCCCAAGCAGTCTCTGAGCTGTCAGCACAGAGCCCCATGTGAAGCTGGATCTTAGGAACCCTGAGATCAAGAGTTGGCCGCTTAACCGACTAAGCCACTCAGGCACCCTATGTTGTTTTATTTAAAGAAAGTTTCTGGGGCGCCTGGGTGGCTCAGTCGGTTAAGCCTCCGACTTCGGCTCAGGTCAGATCTCACGTTCATGGGTTCGAGCCCCACGTCAGGTTCTGTGCTGACAGCTAGCTCAGAGCCTGGAGCCTGCTTCCGGTTCTGTGTCTCCTTCTCTCTCTGCCCCTCCCCCTCTCATGCTCTGTCTCTCTCTGTATCAAAAATAAA
>PJEM01017266.1:0-22752 GCA_004023845.1 Helogale parvula | reverse complement strand
ACACTCACATCTCTGTTCTAAGACTGCGTGGCTGCGTCTGCAGGACCGAGAGGGCAGGACGCACAAGGTCGGGGGCAGATACCGAGCTGGCAGAAGGTGTCGTCTGCAGCAGTGTGCCTGCACAGGGCTCGGACAGGAACCCCGCCTGCCTCTCACCTTGCGGGCCTGGTCATTGTCCTCTATCTGGCCCAGGTCTCTGCCGCTTGCCTGCGCGATCCTCTTCCCAGACACCAGGTTCCCCACCATCACAGAGGCAGGGCCGATTTCTAGAAAGAACGTGAGGAAATAAAACTTAAAACAGGACCTCCCACCTTGGCAAAGAGCTTGCTCTGGGGAAACCCTCTGAGAGGCCGAGCTCTGAAAAAATCTTATCAGAACAGGGCTTCCGAGTTGTCCCAACAACGAGAATGATGGCAGCCAAGAACAAGCCTCGATTACAGGTTAGAGCCACACTTCCACCGGACCCCAGCGGCAGCTCCAAGCCCGCTGCTGTTACTCCACTGTCAGTTGGAGGGGTGCCAGGATCTAACCACTTTGGTGACGGCGAGAATAACGCAGAAGACAGACGAGGCAGTGAGCCGGGGCACGCCCCCCGCCGAGCAGCCAGCTCTCCTGGATCGCCCGTGTGGTGTTTTCGTGGTGTCCCTGCTCTTTCCCGAGTGACTGCTGATATAAACAAAGTGCTGCACTGTTTCTTATAAACACGTTTGGAACATAGGGCGTGAGGCTGTGGAGAGCACAGTCACCGTCTGTCTCACTGATGGAACAGCCCTGGGCTCTCGCCAGGCCCAGAGGTTCCTGTGAAGTCGAAGTTCCTCTTCCACCACCATTACCGACTCGATTACCAGCGCTCCTTTCACTGTTTAGGAAACATTCCGCAAGAATAAAAAGAGAGGCAATCTATTCTGACAGCTTTTTTCCCTGTTTTAATGAAAGAAACAAGTTTCGGAAGGAACTGCAGAAACTCTTTCAAAATGTCTAACTGCAAGAAACCCTAGGCTCCAGGTTTCTCAAAACATAATCATTCACTAGTCTGGATCTCACACACACACACACACACGCACGCACGCACACTTAACAGGAAAGGGCCAGCTGTTCAGGAACCATACAACCATGTGAGTGTGCGTGACTCAGCGAGGCAAGGAGGCAGGGAGGAAGCTTAAAGGCGGCAGCGGAAATGACACAGACGTCAGCCACGTGCGTTTAGTCTGTGGTGCGATAAAATACAAGTTGAAGGTCCCTACCGAATCAAATTCTTACTGAACTTTTGCTGAAGGGCAACTTACAGGCTTCTAAATCAGGGCACCTGTGGCCTCCTGTCACTGCACACGACGAACCGCGTGTCAGCAGCTAAGAAAGTCTTAGGCTCAGACTCAGGGGTGGAGGCCAGCGGCTGCCAGACGACCACCCCCGGGCACCGGGCAGGGCAGGGGCCGACGCCCCCAGGTGACATTCTTCTCTGCACCCATGTGCCCATCCTGATTTGGGTTGCCATAACACATTCAACGTCACAGCTGTGCGAGAGAAGACAGGTACTTCCAGGAAGGACTGAAATCGGGAAAATAGCCCATTATACGGATTTCTGAGCCCCTGCTCACTGACTTCATCTTAGGCAATTTGTGGGAGTCCTGACACTGTTTCCGTGGACACACAGGCCACGCCTTCTGTGCTCTGCTACGCCATGTCTGAATTGTCGGCGTGCCCAAACTTCTTTTCTCAGCTCGTAATAAGGAAACTACAGCAGAGGGGTGGCCTTTTCGTATTCAACAAGATGAAAAGAAAACGAGGCAGCGGAAGCGAATGGGGCTGCCGTGTGGACGGTGCACAGGCTCGACCCGGAGCCCAGCCGACTGGCCCTCCGCTGCCTGGCGTGGCATCCTGACACTCCCCTTGGTGACAGAGGCGGGCAGAAAGGTTCTTCCGAGAAGCCAATCTAGCCGCAACTGGCTTGAAGGCTTCTGCATAGTTAAGAACTCAGACCGGGGAGGGAGAAGCACGGTTCTGAGGAGCTGGCAGGCCGTCCCTCCTTCCCCAGCGCTGGTCCCTGTGAGAAGCGAAGCTCAGACCGCACATGCTTCTCCACCGACGTGGACTTAGGAATTATTGTTCTCCAAATGTTGCTGGGAGACAAGTGCTTTGCTGTGGCATTTATTCACAAATCTGTACCCCTCCCAAGGACCGAGGGTCTCCCCACCTTCCCGAATGAGGCGGGTGTGGTGCAAAATGCCCTCACAGACTTCACTGCCTCAAGACCTGAGGATACGAAGTTGAAGGGCTCCCGGGTGGCTCAGTGGGTTGAGCATCCGACTCTTCACTTCGGCTCAGGTCATGATCCCGGGGTCATGGGACTGAGCCAATGTCAGGCTCTGCACTGAGTGTGCAGCCTGCCTGGGATGCTCTCTCTGTGTCCGTATCCCTCCCTCTGTCCTTCCCCCGCTCACATGCTTTCTCTCTAAAATAAAATAAAAAATTAAAAAAAAATATAAGGATGAGATGCACCCAAAACTAGGCACTAAAGCTCATATTCGCTCTTTCTCCGTCTTCCCGCTCGCAGACTGAGAACTCGGCAAGTCCACCGCTGTACGGCAGAGCTGCCACTTTCTGCTGCCACCGCACTGCTGCACACAGGGGATGCAGCCCACGGTCTGTCCCCGGGGAGCCCAGCAGGCCCCCCCCCACCAGCGGGTGCAGCGCTGTCAGCTCCAATACAATGCCTCCCAGGGACTGGGAGCTGTGCTTTCGATTGTGAAAACACTGCTGGTGGCCCAAGTGATGAGTTAAAGGCTTTTAACACTTTGTGCCCCACAAGATACTCTCCCATACACGATGCTGTTGGCTCAGTAAATATGAATTCATCCACCAAGAGAAGCAATTAGATCGTCTACAAACTAAGCTTTAGGGACTCTGTTTCAAGTATCTAGCAACACCCTCGGGGAAAAGCGGTCTCACTGAATGTTTTGTCTACAAGTACTTGTTCCCAGCCAGCAAGGCCCTTAAAAATCACCACATCTAATGCCCTCATTACATGTATGGAAACTGAGGCTTCAGGGAAATGTCACCTGAGGTACATGACAGCTCATTAGCTGAGGCAGGGAAGTGAGCCAGCACCTCACGCTGCCATTAATGTTTGTTAAAAACAGCTTTTTTTCAGGGGCATCTGGGTGCCTCTATCGGTTAAGCATCCAATTCTTGATTTCAGCTCGGGTCATGATACCAGGGTCATGGGTTCGAGTGCTGTGTCGGGCTCTGTGTGGACAGCACGGAGCCCGCTTGGATAGACTGTGTCCTCACGCTAGTCGATACGTAATGCTCCACTCCCCACGCTGTGGCTGCAGGAACCGGCCCCCCCTCTGCTCGCCCCTCTGCGCCCGCTCCCAGGGGACGACGGCTGTCCTCAGCTGCCCCGACATGCTCTCAAGCAAAGTGCCTTGGTGTTTTCACTCAGCTGGGTTTTTCTGCCTCGACGTCTGGCATGTGCGCAAGCCCTGCAGCTCTGCAAGCACATCGGGCCTTTGCAAAGACCCCCACCACACGTGTCCTGAGTTCTGCCGTGAGCTTCTCCCCCGCTGGGGGCACTGGCGGCCAGGTCCCTGGGTGGAGGCGTCTGATGGCGAACAGAGGTGAGGAGACAGGGAGGAGGCAGTCACCACCAAGCGTGCGCAAGGACACCCTGAGGAGCCCTGACACGGCCGCCGATTCCACTCACAGACGCCAACACGCCCGCACGGGGCCACTGCTCTGACCTTCCCAGGGCTGCCGATGCCCTGAGCAAACAGGAGATCAAAGAGGTGATGTGTCACCGTTGTGATACGCCCACCAAAAGGCAATGCTTCATGTTTTGGGGGGCTCATCACTTGCAGCCAGTGTGCCCCCTAAATGTAAAGAAAAGGGGACTTCGTCAGCTGTAACTTTAAGTTTTGTTATAACAACTGTATAAGCTGAGGACTGAGAGGAAAAAGAAATGAAGGGAGGTATTAGGGGATCTAGAACCTCGAATATAAGAAAACAACGGACAGCCCAGAAATTGGGAGAAAACCAAAAAGCAGAGAGAACTGCACCGCTAAGGGCCCAGAAGGCAGACAGGAGAATCCGCACAGAGGCGGCGAGAACCGCGAGGCCACTCCTGCCGCACGGAGCGGGTAAGGGCCAGGGCTGGAGGCCCAGACCCGACTCCAGTCTGTCCCTACTCGTGGGGCAGCCCTTTCCTCCCGCAGCCCCAGCGTCCTCCCCTCGCCCTGCCGAGGCCCACCCATCCACCCCTGCCCCCAATCTCACTTACAAGGGGTTGGCCTCAGCCTCTGCCCTTACTGCCGGGGGGCGCTATGCCCAGAGGTGACTCAACCATGTCTAGCCGACTCGCCCCGCAGCCACCAGGTCTGGGTCCACCTCTGTCACACTCTGGCCCGTCGATCTCCACCCTCTTTGTAGCACGTTCTTCCCACTGGGGAACAGGGACAGAAGAGTGCCGAGCACACGAGGCTCCGGGAGAAGAGCTGTACTTGGCCGACATGCTGGAACCGGGGCCGGCCGCGGGGCCAGGAGCTCCCGAGTCTGCGACCCTGCCGCCCGTGCCTCCCTGCTTGGATGGCCTGGGACCTCCCGTCACTGCACTGGCAGAGGAGCTGGGCCCTCGCCTCCCGTGGTCTTGGGAGAAATTTCCTCGCACTGATAACCATGCAGCCCGAAAGCGCAGGACTGTTTAGTTGCTCGGCAGGCAAAGTCACATAATGGACACGGACGTGCTCTGAGTTCTAGACACACGTTCACTCTTACAACAAGGTCACAAATAAACGTGTCGACTTCCACATGTGCTTCAAGAGCTTCCCACGTTAGTTGCATGGACTCCTAAATAACCCAAGAAACTGGTAAGGAAGCATTCTTCTCATCTGTGCGCAAGGAAACTGTGACTGAGAGGGTCCATGCCCGGCGAAAAGGCCACCCAGCCAGACCAAGGGTCCGCTGCCCCCTGGGATGCAGGGCTCCTTCCTGATGTTCCCTGGGGGGTTGGGCTCCTGGCCGACCGTGCTGTCCCAGGAGAGCCCTTCCATCCCCCGTCCAGTGGGACACCTTCATGCCCCGGGAGTGTGGAGAGCAGGCCGGGAGGAGGGCTGAGAACCACCGACAGGCATGGGGCCTGGTCTGCAGGGTGCCCACAGCACCCGGTTCCAGAGAGCCACCCGGTCTCCACACAACTCTCCAGCCTACGGGACATACCTGGCTGCTTCTGTCGAGGTTTAGGCAAGTTCGTGACACAGGTATGGGGGCACATCAGGACGTTGCAGGGGTGGAGTGAGCCTTCCAGGAAGAGCTGCTTCGTTTCTGACAAGTGGATCCCACCGAGCGGGGTTTTGGGGAGGGTGTTTGCTGGAACCAAGGCCAGGCAATAAACCCCAACTTGATGTATGCTGTCAATCGCCTGCAAAGTCACGAGGGAGGGAAGCGGGTTAGAACAGGTGTCACAGACACGAAGCAAGTGTTCGGACGATGCAAAGTCCCGTCTGTAACCTGAGGAGGCACGCGCCGTCTGAGTGGGGCGAAGACGGCGACAGAAGGGATGTCTGTCCAAACCCAGCCAAAGCGGATAATTTTACGTGGGATCTGTGGAATACCACACACGCTAAGCAGGGAAAAATACACTCTTGAGGTCCGAACAAAAACGATTACTTGTGACATCCCCAAGTGAATGGTGGGAGCCAGTTTTGCAGACCAGGGGTCTCTAACCCGGTCTGTGTGGTTATTTTCCACGAATGCAAACATGAACCCCTGGGGCGCTGTAGTCTCTGACCCCGCGGTCGGGGGCAGGGGCGGCCCGGGCCGGGCGGGGGGTACCTGCAGCACCCGGCTCATCCACTGGAAGCTGTCCTCCTCTGTGGAGTCTGGCCTCTGCTCGGCCACGATCACTATCCTCTCGTCGTGCAGGACAGTCACCGAGAACACCGCGATCCTGTGAGGACAGAGGGAGGAGGCGTGCTGAGCACACTCTGCTCCTGGTCGCAGGGCCTCCGCTCCGGCCAACTGCAAGGGGACAGGTCCCAGCTCTCCGGGACGAGGGGAGGAGCACAGCTGGGGTGGCACCTGTGAGCTAACAGTCTCCGCATCGGGGGAGCTCTGGGATCAGCGGGTTTCCGCTGGGTGCGCTGCCTCTCTTGGTAAGCACAGCATCACGGGACTGGGACCCGAGTCCCCCCCGTCCCCCCTGGATGCTCCGTGCAAGTGGGTCAAAGGGAACGACACTACATCCACGTGTCTATCGCGTCCGCTGGCCTGCCCGGCCGAAGGCTCTGCGGGAGCTCAGGACTTCCTTCTCTTCGGCCAAAACCGGAGGGGCCGCCACCACTAGTTCAGTGTTCTCTGGGCGCAGGACTCCCACACCACTGTGGCTCGACTGCCCTGGGGTCTTTAGAGCTGATCTGCACCAACATGGATTTCTGGCTCTTTCCTTTGTGTATTTATTTTAAAAACAAGTTTTTCAAACAGGCATTTTTATTTAAGACAGAACAGAAGTGATGAAAGTGTATGTATGGAGCTCGGGAAATTTCTAAAGAACTGGGCATTCCGAACTAGACAGAATGTCAGAGGGCACTGAGTCCCACCAGGTAAGGAATCTGTGCCATTTCATGCGGGCGTGTCATCCGCGGGCCGCCCGGCCCTGGACCCACCTTCCCCTGTAGACGAACTTCATGGGCTCCACGGCCAGCGCTGTGGCCACGATGTCGTCGGCGTTGTGTCGGCGCCCGCTCACCACCATGAGCCCGTCCATCTTGCCCACCACGAAGACGAGCCCCCCGGGGCCGACGAAGCCCAGCAGGCCTGTCCTCACGAAGGGGTACTCGCTGACAGGGGCCCCCGAGCTCGTCACAGGGAACACCTGCAGACACACGGTGGTGAGGGCCCTGGAGCCCGCCGGAGAGCCCCAGCGCCCCCAGTGCTCGGCCCCCACGGTCCACCCGCAGGGCCGGCCGCCCGCTTCCTTCTGCAGTGTGCAAATCTAAGAAGTGGCACCGAGATCACTATGAAAGTCTAATGTACACTAATTTATTTTTCCGCTTTAAATCCACAGCAGAAAAGTGATGAATGAAAAACCAAAACTGTGCATTAGTTGTAAAAAGATCCCTATTCCTTAGCGTTTCCTTATCAGGACTACACCGGAAAGGGAAAGGACCAAGGGGGCAAATCACAGCGCTCCCCGCCCACACCTGTGTCCTCAGACCCTGCAGGAAGTCACATGGAGAGAGACGGGTTTTACACAGACTCTGTGTAGCTGGGCTTCGGGGGCATTTCAGAAACTGGACTCTACGTTTGAAAAAGCTGGCTGCACAAGGCACCACACCGCACCGTGCTCTAAGAAACAAATCCCTAAGCAACCCACATTTTCTCGTGCAGAATCTACTCTGAAGTGTGCTCCTCCTGAGGTTCCGTATCACGTGGTCAAGTGATCGCAGTTCTGGGAAGTGCAGAGTTTCCCACTGAACCGCTCACTCACAGGGCCAGTGTGCACTGGCAGCAAGCCACCGTGCGTGCAGACAAGAGACGTGTTCTGTGTGGACACCTAACACACGCACGGCACATGCCAGGCATGTGTGCACACACACCAGGTCGCGCCGTGGAGCTACTTCATGCATGTGTCTATCCACAGCTGGCCAAGTCCGGCCTCGGTGGGTGACACGAGGGAGGGATGGGGTATGCTCAGCCCCCACTCCTCAGCTCGTCAGCCACAGCACTTACTGCGCAGGCTCAAGTGAGAGCAGCAGTACAGAAGACAGTCCTTCTCTTAATATTTATTTTTGAGGGAAGGAGAGAGAAAAAGAGAGATGGAAAAGAGAGAAAGAGAAAAAGAGAATGAAAGAGAGAGAATGAACAGGGGAGGGGCAGAGAGAGGGAGACAGAATCCAAAGCAGGTTCCAGGATCTGAGATGTCAGCACAGAGCCCAACGCGGGGCTTGAACCCATGGACTGAGAGACCATGACCTGAGCCAAAGTCAACGCTTAACCGAGTCACCCAGGTGCCCCAAAAAAGGCCCTTTATATGTTTAAAAAAAATTTTTTTTTAATTTTTGAGAGACAGAGAGACAGCGAGAACAGGGGAGGATCAGAGAGAGAGGGAGACCTAGAATCTGAAGACAGGCTCCAGGGTCTGAGCTAGCTGTCAGCACAGAGCCCGACGCGGGGCTCGAACCCATGAACTGCGAGATTATGACCTGAGCCGAAGCTGGATGCTCAACTGACTGAGCCACCCAGGCGCCCCAAAAAAGGCCCTTTTTAAAGAAACTGTTCTTGCCCTTTTTCAAAACTGGGTATGGTGAAAAAAAGCTGTTAAACTAAATTCACTGAAAATTATATTAAATGGCAATGAAAAGTGCAACCGTTTTAGTTCCCTGGGGTACATTTGGCTGAGAAATTACCACCTTATCTTTCAGGTCTATGCATCTGGCAGTGGAGCTCCGCCCCACGGACCTACCTCGAAGGTGTTCTTGGTCATGCCCGAGAGGCCGTAATAGGACGTGCCCGTGGCAATGGCGCACACACAGAGCTCCCCGATCTCGTCTGTTCGACACAGCTGAGGAACACCGTCCGGCTTCACCGAGCACATGATGGCTAGAAGCAAAACAGGATGCACGGGTAATATTAGAGAGGGGAGGGAGAGAGAGGGAGACACGAGACAGCGACAGGGATGGGGTGGGACAGAGGCAGAGAGGGAGACGGGGCGAGGGGACAGAGGAGGGATGACTGCACACAAGGAGAGCACAGTGAGCGGAAACAGCATTGGAACAGGAGCGTGAGTGTGAAAGGGAGGCCGGGCCTGGTCTTCCCTGACGTGAGCCGTGAACTTTCACGTTACAGGAAAATACCCAGCTCCACAGCTGGGCGTCAGTAAGGTTCCGATGGCTTGAACTTTAACGTGGGAATCGTCCTGAAGGGAGGGACTTGAGCACTCAGACCAGGAGTCACCTGGGAGGAGCCCTCGGGTCGTCCGGCAGCCTGGCCAGCACCTCAGAAGGCGGCGCGTGCCATGTCCGACCACCCTGTGTGTGCGTTTGTGGGGATGGTTCTGTGACTTTTAAACACGGGCTCTTCTGCTAGAATCAAGCTTTGCTCATAGTCCGGAGCCCCGTGCCTGGCTTTTTACACCGTCTGCCACCAGCCTTGGTGCCCAGCTTTGTCCAAAAGGTGGATGGCCGGCGGGAACCTGACCCTTGTGGGGATAGAAGCCCCCAGGGGCTGCAAGGGAGGAGCTTGACCCACAGCACACCCGCCCCCCGCTCTGGGTCCCAGCATGGGAGGCGGCAGAGATGCCCCGTGAAGCTTCCTGAATGTTCTTTTATCAGAGAGGCAGCACTGATGGGCCCGGGATTTAAGCATTCCACCCAAGCTCGTGCCAGAGTGGTGATGCCAGGTGGGAAGCAGCCCACTGGCCACGGCTGGGGCTCCTGACTCGACCCCCTACACTGTGTGCAGCTATTGCCCACACTCACCACCAGGCATCACAAGGCCGACGTCTTGTACGGTGAGTACGGACAGCTTTTCTTCTGAGTCCACCCGGATGACCCCGTAGGTGAGCCCATGCATGGACAGGACGCCCCGGCCCGGGGGCTGGTTGCTGTCATCCGTGGGCCTGCAAGAGCAGTTTTGTCTGAACGCAGGAGCAAACAAGCTGACGTCACCATAGAGCCACGCACCAGAGGCAGCCAGCCACGTCTGGGGTACCAAGCACCCCGAAGCACATCTGGATGCAACACTGTCCTGTGTTCTTGGCATGACAAGGGGTGCTGGTTTTCTGATTGTATCAGTGTCACTAACTCTGCCTGTGGGCTTCCCGAAGATTCTACTAACACCTGAGGAGTGTGAAGACCTCGCAGTGCCCCTCCCTCACATGCATCTGCTGTCGACAGATTCCTCCCCTCTTCTCTCTCTGCAAGTCAGATTTTCCAGTTTGAAAGTGGCTAACAAGGAGCACTGTCAACAAAAGCCAAATCATGAAAGGAGCCTAAATGTCCATCAACTGGTAAATGGATCAAGAAGATGTGGTTTACATATACGATGGAGGACTATTAGGCAATGAGAAAGAATGAAATCTGGCCATTCGTGGCAACATGGATGGACCTCGAGGGTGTCATGCAAAGTGAAATAAGTCAGGCAGAGAAGGACAGATACCATATGTTGTCACTCCTAAGTGTACAGGAGAAACTTAGCAGAGGACCATGGGAGAGGGGGAGGGGGACAAGAGCTGGGGAGAGGGAGGGACGTAAACCATGAGAGACTCTTGATTACCGAGAACAAACTGCGGGCTGAAGGGGGAGGGGGAGAGGACAAGGGGGGGTGATGGGCATGGAGCAGGGCACTTGTGGGCATGAGCACTGGGTGTTACATGGAAACCAACTTGAGGATAAACTATTAAAGAAAAAGAAAAAGAAAAGAAAGTGGTTGTCAAGGGAGCACAAGGTTTCTAAGAACACGAATGACGGCAGAGAGCGGAACCAAGGAGGGTGGGGTGGCCCGGGCTCAAGTTAGACGTGCACCAGGCAGATGCTCACTGCGCAGGAACCTGAAATGACAGGCCACGCCATTCTACATGACAAGCTCAGGGAGGTCTGTCTTCATAGAAGGCATTCGGTGAAACGCTTCCACTGCATCCTCCGTCTGTCTTCTCCATGGCCGGTGGGCACCACCCCCCTCCAGCTTGCTCCATGCCAGTCCCAGGCCCTTTATCCAGTACCCAGCCCACCCCTTCTGGGGGCTTCTGCACTTGTACCTGCCTCCATCTGGCATGTTCTTGGAGCAGACATCCCCCTGGCAGCTCAAATGTGCAAGTCCTCATCACCTCGTAAGCCAGCATAGCAGGTGCCGTCTGACTACCCACAGCAGGCCTCTTCCATCAGTCTCCGATCCCTGAGGGCTCCCATTTATTCACTGCACAGCCTCACCCCTGCACAGCCTCACCCCTGCACAGCCTCACCCCCTGCACAGCCTCACCCCTGCACAGCCTTACCCCCTGCACAGCCTCACCCCTGGGGGGTGTGCAGGAATAAATGTCTGTTGACTAATTACTCAACAAATAAAGTATTTCCAAGACCATGCATTTTATCCCTGTAACTAAAGAATCTTCAAGTGGGCTAACTGAGGCACAATTTAGGTAAATGCCACACTTGTTTCTCTCATTTTCCATATACACATGGGTAGCATCCTTTTATGATCTCAAAGCTGGACAATAAACAGAAGTTTGCAGTTTAGTCTAAAAAGTGATAAGTCTTAAATTTATCAATATATCCAGAAACCAAGAAATATATCAAAATTATCAAGAAAATATCAAGATTTATAACAAACCTAGAAATATAAGTAGGAAAACATAGAAGTTAGGGGGCGTTGAGCATCTGACTCTGTAAAAATGTTTTATTTATTTTTTTGAGAGACAGAGAGATAGTGTGAGCAACGGAGGGTCAGAGAGAGAGAGGAAGACACAGAATCTGAAGACAGGCCCCAGGCTCTGAGCTAGCTGTCAGAACAGAGCCTGACGCAGGGCTTGAACCCACAAACCGTGAGCTCATGACCTGAGCCGAAGCCGGACCCTTAACTGATTGAGCCCCCCAGGCGCCCCACGGAAATTGAATGGTTCTGTCTGTGAAGCATCCAAAAGGGTCGCACTAACCAGATACAGAAGAAAAGTCTGCCCAGGTGGTAAGGTCCATCTGGAACTCCCAGAAATGGGCCCCCAACACTGGAATCTACATCGCTCTTCAGAGTCAAAGAGAAGAGCCCCACAGGACCCCTCTGCTGCCATGAACCCCTGACCCCACTACTGTCCTCAGCAAAACACGATGTGAGAGTCACGAATCAGAATGGCAAGTGCCTGCTGTGGAATGAGTTGTGTCCCCAAAAGCTGTGACCAGTACTGGTCCTGGTACCTTGACTGTGACCATATTAGCATGAAAAAGGGTCTTTGCAGATGTCATAGTTAAGATGAGGTCATACTGGAGTTGGGGCAGGCCCCAAACGCAAACATCAGTGTCCTTAGGAGAGAAGGAGACACAGACGGCCTAGGACACCAGGGGCCATGGTACGAGGACAGGGGTGCCAGCCCCAGCAGGAGGGCCTAGAGCAGATGCCCAGAGCCCCTGGGAGCGCCCAGCCCTTCTGACACCTGGACCCCAGAGGTCTAACACAGCAGCTTCCCTTGTGTCGGGCCACCTGGCTGATGCACTTATGACAGGTACGTGGGGACCCAGACAGGCCATGGCCACGTGCTGGAGGGAAAAGCTCTTTTAACACTGAGGGACGCAAGTTCCATTGTCTTAGTCATGAGACCTGCTTTCCTAGAAACAAGACTCGCTGAAGCACAATTGTGAGCCGCGTTTGCTACAGGAAACCTTCAACTGTGGGGATAAAACCCACCGATGGAAACGGTACACACACTTAAAATGTGAACCAGGGACACCGCTCAGGCTTCGCTTGGATCCACAGCTACGTATTTGTATTTAACAGAGCCCCTGGATAATCCGAGAGATCTCAGACATGCTCAGCGGACACCTGTGTGTGTGCCCACATGTCCCGAGGCCTCTGCACACACGGGCTCGCTCGGTACACCCTGCATGGCACCACTGTCCTCTATTTTACCGACCAGAAGTGGAGGCTCGGGCCGTCGCTTCATTATCTGTGTCTCTGTGGGGCTTGGTGGGTTACAGACCCACTGCCCCAGAATGGGACCTTTCATGTTTCTGGCTTCAAAGACTGAGCACTTCTTACTTCGCTGCACGCTTTTCTTTCGAAGAAACTTTAGAACAAACAATACTAGTAGCACAGGAGCAAGTCTTTCATGTGGACAAGTCGGGCCCTGCACAAGGAGTCACGGCAAAGGCAAAAGTGCCCGCTTAACCCAACCCCACCCCACCCCGCCTCACCGCAGCCACCACCGACGCTCCTCCCGCCTCTTCGGTATGTGTCTACATACAACGTGCGTGCACGAAGACATCTATGTCCAAAGAAAAGCAGACCCACAATAAGCATGTTCTCTTGCAACTTGCTTTTCCACCAAATGGATCTTGCGGATCTTCCTGTGTACGCAGGTGTGGCAGACACACCGTGCACACCGCACGCACCACTGACCTGACCAGTCTTAATATGAAATTTGACTGTAAAACACATCTAGAAAATGAAGAATCAGAAAGTATATACATTTAAAATTTCAATGAAACCTGCCTAAGTTCCCAAAAGACTGTATCATTTTGCACTTCCACTCTAAGTATTGTGTTCCAAGTTCCCAGACGTGCACGGGGGCTGTCGGGAGCATTTTATGCACGTGAAGTACCCTTAACAGAGGCCCGGACACAGGCACGAAGCGGAGCGCACGCGGCGGTGGCATCTGGGCACAGCGGCAGGGAGGGGGCAGCCCCTGGCACGGAGCGCAGACTGGTCTCAAAACGTGTGCTCGTGGCCACGGAGAAGGCGGCCGCCCAGCAGCCACCCCGGCACACTCGTGCCCAATCAACCCCAAAACGGTTCCCGCTTTGGTGGTGAAACCCCGTTCCTCTCTGTTGTCACGGTTTGCATTTGAGTGATTATTAACCAAGTCAGCTTACCTTTCTCTCCATTAACACCTGCCTAGCAAACAAAAAGTCCAAGTAGACTAACCTAGATGAGTGAAAAAATGACCCCAATAAGAATTCCCGGGAATTTCAAAAAAGCTGTGGTTTCACAAGGGAACACAGTACGAAGAACAATGGCTGAGAGAGCTTGGCCCGTCTGTGCCCCAGGTTCA
The DNA here is from genome assembly GCA_004023845.1 of Helogale parvula. Classification (NCBI taxonomy): domain Eukaryota; kingdom Metazoa; phylum Chordata; class Mammalia; order Carnivora; family Herpestidae; genus Helogale; species Helogale parvula. The sequence goes on along the minus strand of PJEM01017266.1, from coordinate 9,002 downwards.
AGGCCCCGATGACACAGCGGGCTGACCGTGTGGATCGGCAGTCCTGGCGATTCTCAGGACTGCAGAGGAGGGCTCTGCACACGGAGATCCGGAAGGCAGGCAGGGAGCAGCTGTGTGTGGCCAGCCCTGCGGCCATGGGAAGATGGCATAAAGGCCTAAGTGAAGAGACGGAAGATGAAGGTGTGCACTGGCCTCGGCCTCAGGAGCAATGTTCCCAATGGCCAATGGCTTTACCAGGACCCATGTGCGTGTTCCCGTTCCCTGGCCACGCCAGTCCCGCCTCCGTGAGATGTGAGATAACCTTAGGTAATGATGCCGTGTGACACCTGAAGAGGTAGGTATAAGTTTCAACTAAAAGTCCACAGTTTGCTCTTACTGGCCATGCTAAGATGTGCACGCACGCAATATAAACGCACTCACGTAAGCCACAAGCACTCAGGACGGTTTCCATTCTCAGCACGTAACGGGGAGGTGGCCACCACATCTCCCGTGCTTTAGCACCACCGGCCCTCCCCGCAGCCCCCGGCAGGTGGGGCAACACAGGTCCTTCCCTGCTTCTGTCAGATGGAAGCAACCTCCACCTCCCGAAACTGTCACCTCAGGAACACGTGGAGAGCAAAGGGGCCAAGTCTCAGGAAACTCACTTTTCTCTGCAGGTTCCAGGGCTGACCACAACATTTCCCCAGGGCATGTTGTCATAGGATGACACGCACACCCAAGGACATGAGACACTATCGTAATGACTCTAACGCTGGCCTGAGCCTTGAATTCTTACGGACACCATGCAGACACTCAGAGCTCTACATGCACAGATGTTCACATGGCCCTATCACATGAGCACAACGGTCACCCCCTACATAGATGAGGACTCTGAGAACTGAAGGACGCCCTGTGCCGAGTGACGAAGCCACCAAGAGGCAAAGCAAAGCCCAGGTGAGCCAGAATGGTGACCCAGGGTTAACAGACTCTGAAATGTGCTGGCGGGCGCTGGGCCAGGCTCACTGGACGCAGCATAAGGAGGCGTAAGCGCACGCCTGGGGTCCACGCACGTCCATGATAAGGAGGTGTAAGTGCTCACCTAGGGGCACACGCGGCCATGAGGGGCTCTTGTAACACCATCTCCCTGGGAAATACACACTTGGACAGACTTGGAGCTGCAGGGCCATCAGTCTGTGTGACGGAGGGGACGCCCTTCTGCCCGTGGCCAGCAGGGCCCTCCTTGTTGGATGGAGGACGGTCCTTCCCGGGAGGTGGGGTGGGAAGCACCCTGTGCCACTGGCCTGGCGCTAGCATCCCTGGCTGAAGTCTCTCTACAGATGAACGTAACCTCGTTTACAGCGGTAGATGGTCCCCAATAACTTGACAGCACTGGGGTGTGGATCAGCGGACACTGTGCAATTGTAACAGAAGTAACATTTTCAGGAACACTCCTGCACATTTCAGGAGAAATCCGGTCAAATCCATGAATATGTGCACCCTTCTTCAACATTCAGATACCACAGTGGACACCCACACTAAAGTCTCAGTAAAATTCATAGTCTTTGCTTTGTTTTGTTTTGAGAGAGAGAATCTCAAGCAGGTTCCATGGCTCAGCACGGAGCCCAATATTGGGCTTGATCCCATGAACTGTGAGATCATGACCTTAGTCAAAATGAAGAGTTGGATGCTCAACCAACTAAGCCACCCAGGTGCCCCTAAAATTCATGATTTTTGACAGGGAAAGCTATAAGATTAAAACAGCACATCTTTAAGTTCTGAGTTATTTTAGTGTGATTTTCTCCCCTTTCTCTGATGAAAGTAATGCACACTTACTTTAACTTTTTTTAACGTTTATTTATATTTGAGAGAAAGAGACAGAGTGTGGGTCGGGGAGGGGCAGAGCAGAGAGGCAAAGGCACAGAATCAGAAGCAGGCTCCAGGCTCTGAGATGTCAGCACAGAACCTGACGTGGGGCTTGAACCCAGGAACCATGAGATCATGACCTGAGTTGGAGTCGGACGCTTAACCAACTAAGCCACCCAAGTGCCCTGCACACAGATTTAAAAACAAAACAAAACAAAAACCTACCTGCTTCAAGAACTATGTAATATAAAAAGGGAACATTTTCCTCTCTATTATCTTACCTACTCACTCTAGAGAGAATTTTTCCAGCCAAAAAAGGGACCATACCATACAGGTGGTGTGTAAGCTCCGTTTTCAGTCGCCCTGGCGACTTTTCCGCATCTCGGGGCAGGTGCTCAGCGCTTACCCGTGGGGAAGCGGCAGCCTGTGGAGCAGGGCAGGGCTGCGTCCTGGGCCGCACCTGCTCTCCACGAGCTATGCCTCCACCGAACCCAGCTTCTGACACAGTCCAGCCCAACGCAAAACAGAGCCCGATTTGCTCCTGCATGTGGCTGGTCAGGACAATTTACACAAGGTAACTCGAGCTATTTGGCTCTTTGATGCTACCTGATTAATCCACATTTCCATTTAGATATGATGCTACCTGATTGATCCATATATCCGTTTAGATATTTAGATACGGTGATTCCCATCTTCAAACTATTTTACACTTAGAGAAGATCTAAACTTAAAACTTTCAGATTAAAATCTCTGCTAATTAATTTATCTTGTGTTATAAAAACAAGATTATGGGTCTTCATGTCTGACGTTTTTAGGGGGCAAAGCCATTCTTGAAAATCCCATTTCAGTTCACAGGCTTGTTAACGATTTTTATTCTGGCTCACCGGTTACTGTGTCCTCAGCACAACTGTCTGATTCCGGCCCCTACAGACAGGCCCCTCCCCCGGGTCTTCCCAGCTCTCTAAACTCCAGGGGGACATTTCAACATGCAAAATGATTTTGGTGGCAAAGGGGCAACTTTATTATCATCTGGAATTGCTGTTTTAATTACTGCTGTACATAATTATTACCCTTTCATTGCTAAAGCATCAAGGTATGAAAATAATACCCTGCAGATAAAAAGCCCACAGAGGGGTGTCTGGGCAGCTCAGTCAATTAAGCACCTAGCTTTTGATTTCAGCTCAGGTCTTAACTTCAGAGTCATGAGTTCAAGCTCTGCATTGGGTGTTAAGCCTACTTAAAAAAAAGGGGGGGAAGTCCACAAAATATTTTTTTACTTCAAACACATCACCACAACCCAGCTTTAAAAAGTGGGTTCCATCGTCTATGTTCCAGCAACAGAGCCAGAAGCAGAGAGCCAATCCCCGAGACACATGGGGCCACAAAGTGATTTGCTAGTTTTCATTCTGCAATTTGTCCTTTTGAAATAATTCTACAGATGGCTTTAGGCATCATGAAACCATATTTCTCCAATATTTTTGATTTTACAACTATTTCTCAAAAAAAAAAAAAAGGAAACTGAAAACGTGAACCAGGGTGATAACAGTTTTAAAAACCAGAAAAACGATGAAATACCTCGGTTGCTCAGAAAGCCAGGGCAGAGCTCACAGAACAGTGTGGTTTACGGCCATCACCTGCTCGACATGCATGGCAACAAACATGCATGAGCAGACACACGTGAAGACAGACGCATGTGAACACGGGCACTGGAGATAGACATTCATGAAGACCGGCACAAACAGGACACACATGAAATCAGACACACATGAAGACAGATACCCATGGGACAGACACCCATGAAGACGGACTCACACAGATGGTCACTCATAGAAACACAGAGACACCCATGAAGACAGAGAGCCATGGAAATGGACACCCACGGAGACGGACACCCACGGAGACAGACACTCATGGAGATGGACACCCCCAGAGATGGACACCCATGAAGACAAACACGAGGACAGACACCCACGGAGACAGGCACAGAGACAGACACCCATGATGTCAGGATGTGACACTGCAAAGACAGACAGGTGCGAAGACACGCACTCCTCCTGCCCTTCTCCCTTCAAATTCCCAGACTCCCATTCTTAAAAGGACTCCAACGTCCTGCCGTGAACACAAGTTACTTTGTGAACTGACTTTTCTTTCCTTCTGGACAGTGGCTTCTCCGGGGGTGCTGCTGACAGGCTGCTCCTGCTAGTCCAGACTCGGCCTGGGCAGCTCTCTGCCCCAGAAGCCAGGACACCGGCCACTGCCTCTAGATCATGGCCAAAGTCTTACCACTGTCCCTTGGGACGACGTCTGCATCCTGCCTGTGTTTTAAGGGGGACGTCTAAGACTTCCACTGAAAACCATGAGCCCAGAACCTTCCAACCCACTCACAGTCTCTATCTCTCTCAAATATAAACAAACATTTAAAAAAAATTAAAAAAAGAAGAAAAGAGTATGTGCATTTTGTCCTCACTCTGGACCCACAAGAGTATAAGAGCCAACCTGGTCCCCCACTCAGAATGGGAGAGAATGGATAAAGACGTTTCCAGTGAGGTGCGTGGGCTCGCTCTCCAAACGCAAGACCTGTTCCAACCTCTGCGCGAACAGTCATGCACGTGCACCAGGATCAGGTGTTTCCCCTTCTATTCACAGAGAGGAGTGTGCACGAGATGCAGGTGACTGACATTTCCATCATATCTATTTGAAAATGACTTAAATAATAGATCATCGTACGTTTCCACTCATATGTGGATCTTGAAAGACTTAACAGAACCATGGGGGAGGGGGAGGGGGAACAAAGTTACAGGGAGGGAGGCAAACCGTAAGAGACTCTTAAATGCTGAGAACAGACTGAGGGGTGATGGAGGCGGGGGGATGGGTGATGGGCATGGAGGAGGGCACATGTTTGGATGAGCACTGGGTGTTGTGTGAAATCAATTTGATAATAAATTATATTTTAAAAAATGAAGCACTTTAAACAAACAAAAAAATATTAAAGGTCAACCAAAAACCAGTGTAGCCAGTGAGCGACCCCGCGGGGCTGAGGCGGTGGTTGGTGACAATGAGGCTTCTTCCGTGTGACCACTGGCATGTGACAGCATCCATACGTCTCCTGAGCTTCACAGTCACGTGGAAGATGCTGGCGACCAGACTGGAGCGGCCTGAGCAGGGAAGGCAGCGTGGAACACGTGGGTGCGCCCCGAGGCCCAGCTTCCTTTCAATGGTGCCGTCCTTCCCATTCCACTTAGAATACTGCGGTCATAGCTTGTGTTCCACCGTCCCTGTCCCCAGACTTACCTGTGGGCCTGGGAGAGGATGCCCGTCACAGGGCTGTGAGGTCTGCGGAGACGTCCGCCAACAGGGCGGAGGCCCCAGGAGGGCTGTGAGGGCTCTTCCTGGGAGCCGGGCCGGGCCACGGCCATCTGCATTCTGCACTCCTGACCTCACGCAGCTTTGCATGTGACTTAAATCCCGTGCACTGCTCCCCAAGTGCCGGTGGGAAGCAGGTCTCCCGCCCGTACCCGGGTCCCGAGCCTGCCCTCTCTACCCTGTGTTCTCGAATCAGCGGGGACACTGGAGGCTACTGCTCAGGACCTCACCCCTGAGGGTGTGTCCTCCCCGCCTCGGCCTGTCTCAGGACCTTGAGGGGCTGCCCCTGGAAGGCAGGAAGGACACGGGCCTTCCTGCTGCCGTTCCTCGGTGGACCATGCCGTGACTCGCAGCTGCAGCTGGACTGCCACGTGAAACACAAACCAGCAGACAGAACAGCACACACGACTCCACTCGGAACACAAGCTAGAAACCTTCCTGCACAGGAGCAGACGCCTGGCAGAGACCGGGCTCTTCATGGCGTCTGCCCCCGGCGAGTCACGCAGGGTGGTCGGAGGATGTGCACGCGTAGCGTAGGACAGTCGCTCCTCACGTCACAGAATTTCACATTTTTCTTTCACTTGTCTCGCTTGCTCACTTGTAAACTACACACAAGGCCAGGACAGAACCAACGACGGACACACCAGTAAATCACATGGCACGTGGGCGGTGGCGACCGTGAAGAAGGGAGGGCAGTGAGCCCGGAGGACCACAGTCAGGACAGGCCCCGAGGAGGCCAGCAGGGACCGGCTGGGCGGGTGGTGCCGGCCATGCTACGCAGCCCCTGTGCTTGCAGGGGGGTCAACAGCAAGGAGACCACAGCCGGGCTGCGTGCAGGGTGGGGGCCAGTGTGGCCAGGCGTCGCAGCCCTGCGAGCCCCTGCACACGAGCTGCCACGGATTGGGGTAGGGGTGGGGGGCAGGGGATTCAGGGTGTTTACCCAGCCTCCTCTGAACGGTAAGTGGGAGCACACCTTGGGCTGGAGGACGCTTGCACTCGAAGTCACTTTCACTCTGCCCCCCTCCTTCCCACATGAAAGGAGAACGGAGTCCCATCTGGTCCCTGCACAGCCCCGGATCTGACCTAAATTTTCCCAGAGAGAAGCTACAGCTGGCAGTGGGTGGTTCGAGGGGAAGGCTCAGGCCACGCGGCCAAGCAGGGTGCAGACTTGCCTCGGGGCGCAGCCGGTGCGGGGCCAGGGCTCGGGGACTGGCGGGGTGTGCGTCAGCGACACGGCTGCTTGTCCCTGCCTCCTCTGTAGGTGGAGAAACTGAGAGTCTCAGAGGCGAACTGGTCCACAGTGACCCGAGCAGACACTGTAAAATCTGCCTTTCCTGCCGCCCATGGTGGCCGTGAGAGCACGGTGACACTTAGAAGCGCTCTCCCAGATGAGTACGGCTCTGGGTAGAGGACGTGAGGTGAGTGACATGAGACAGCACACACCTGGCAGACGCCTGCCAGCTCCCAGGCTCGAAATGCCGCTTGAACCTTGTCGACAGGACCCAGACTCCCTCCCAGATGGTACGGTGGGGACGCAGTTTGTGATTTCAAGTCTCATCAAACCAAAGCAAGCGGCGGGCAGCACCCGGAGCAAGGCCGCCCGCGCGGCGTCTCAGCAGGCAGAGGCCAGACGCCGAGGTCCCTCACCCCTGCTCACCACCACCAAGCAGAGGGCTGCCTTCCAAGCCTCTCCGCGCAGAGGTCAGAGGCTGCGTTTCCCCGGGCCCGGATGTCTTGAGGACACGAAACCATTCCGTCAAGACTGTAGTTCTTCCCAAAACGGCGGGTTTTAGAAACTGCAGCATGATTTTTAACATCACCTGCAGCCTGCTTCTTCATTTCAGGTGTGCTGGCGGGGATTTTCATCCGAATTTCAAAAACATCCTCCTACTTCAGTTGTGGTCCGAGACGCTGACGAATGTGAAACCCAAGAAAGGCAGCGGAAATGGTGCAGAGGCATTTACGTGGCCCGTGAGCGCTGACGGCGGAGCACACAGTGATCTTTAAGAATCTCTGTGCTCACTGATCTTACAAGGGTCTTCTCCAGAATTACCTTCATCTGGCTACAACTGTTAGGTCGATGACCAAGTACAAGGATCCTAGAATTAAAACTAAACCTTTTTCCGTGTTTGATGCAGGAACAAAATGGAGGGGTCACACCTCACTATCTGTCACCAAGTGTGACCATGAGGCCCCAGGCCAGGGGACCATCTTCTGAGAGGCCTCAGGAGACACTGCCCCATCCTGTCACTTTCAAACGGTGGCCGACAGTGCAAGGTGAGCACAGGGCTCACACCTTTATTCTGAAAGAGGCAGACCAGAAGCTTCCAGACAAAACAAGCAGAAGCATTTAAACCCCACGGCTTCGGCAAGGACAGAGGGACACAGAAGCCGGCAGGCTCGGCCGCCCCTCCCTAAGGAGTCCGCTCCTCTGGAGCCGCCCTGTGACGCGTGAACGGAACGGTGTCTGCCCCGCACTCCCCTTCTAGACATGTGCCAAAGGGCGGCTAACAGGCGCTCCTGGTGATTCGAGGGCTGAAGACAGAGGCAGGAGTGGCCGGCGGGCTCGGGTTTCTCCAGGGGAAGGCGGTCAACGGTGTCTGAGGACAGAGAGCCTTCCTGCGCACGGGAACCTCGGGCCGGGCCCGCGCGCCAGGAGCACACGCGGACACAGCTCACCGCCGTCTTCCCAGGAGAGGGCCAGAGCGAGCAGTCCAGGCCCCGCGGCCCCGCCGGCGCCGGCCCCACGCACGCAGACTGCGCCAGCGACGCTTCAGAACGGCCTGTGTGAGTCCAGGACACACTCTCTCTTCCCCTCAGTAAGAGCTGCAGGACAAATCCTATCGCCGCCTCACACGGCTGGCGTGCCCTCCCGAGGCCCCATGCGGGCCCCACTTTGCTTACGGCCACGTGTCCAGCACAGCATGGCGCCCAGGGGACAGGCACCCAGGACACCTGCTGAGGGGAGAGCCCGAGGAGGACCAGCGCCCTCAGACAGTGCAAGTGAAGGGAATAAGGCCCACTCATGAGGATTAGGAAGTGGCTGCAGTAAAACCAGTTTGGGACTAAAAACTGACATACGATGAAACCCGTTGCAAACCTTTTCCATTTTAACCCACTGAACTACTAAGGATAGTCAATAACATAATAAGCTGAATTGATACAAGCTACAGAAGATTTTGCCAAGAGAGCATGGCAGAAAACCGACCAAGGCAGTGACCTAAGGTACCATCTCTGCTAAGTCAGCTCCATTTGTGACACATGAAGGGAGGACAGGTGGTGCAGCAGGAGGTGGACGGTCATGAGCCTTTCAGGTGGCAATCTTTCTGCTAGCCCGCCACCCGTACCCCTGCCCACGCAAGAGCCATCTCCAGCTATGGCTTGCTACAGGATGGGGACCTCTGGTCACCTGTACCCACAGCCCTGTCCCAGTCCCTTGATTTTCTTCTGGTTATTTTGGAAACAGCAGTCTTAAAGTGAGAGTGGTGGCCAGGGTTGTGGTTGGGGGTGACAGAAGTCGGTGGGTCTGCAAAGAGATGCCAACTCCGTTCAGAGCAAGGTGGATGGAATCAAGTCTCTGCAAGTCTGACTGCACTCCCACCTGCTCCAAGCGGGAGCTGACCTGCCCACAGTCTCATGGAGGAGCAGCGTCCACCAGCCCGGGTTAGAGAAGGACGAGGGCCTCTAAAGCTGGCATTCCCAGCCCCCAGTGGTGGTGCGGACTCAGCCCAGGCAGATCTGTGCAGGGGATGTGTGGGGATGCGTGGAGGGAGGCATGGGCCACACGGAGGGCAGGG
>PJEM01017265.1:12693-22853 GCA_004023845.1 Helogale parvula | reverse complement strand
TCAAGTTTCATAGGATTGTGATCTGAAAGTGTGCATGGTATGATCTCTATTCGTTTATACTTATGGAGGGTTGCTTATGCCCCAGTATGTGATCTATCTTGGAGAATGTGCCATGTGCACTCGAAAAGAAGGTGAATTTCCTAACTTGAGGATGCAGAGTTCTAAATATATCTATCAGTTCCATCTGTTCCCAAGTGTCATTCAGGTCCATTGTTTCTTTAGTGATTTTCTGTCTGGTTGATCTATCCATTGCTGTCAGTGGAGTATTAAAGTCCCCTGCAATTAGCACATTCTTATCAATAAGATTGTTTCTGTCTGTGATTAATTGTTTTATGTATTTGGGCGCTCCCGAATTTGGCGCATAGATGTTTATAATTGTTAGCGCTTCCTGATGGAGAGGCCCTGTAATTATTATATAATGTCCTTCTTCATCTCTTGTTACTGCCTTTACTTTAAAGTCCAGTTTGTCTGATATATGTATGGCTACGCTGGCTTTCTTTTGGCTTCCAGCCACATGATATATATCTCTCCATCCCTTTACTTTCAACCTGAAGGTATCTTCAGGTCTAAAATGAGTCTCTTGTAGACAGCAAATTGATGGATTTTGTTTTTTTATCCATTCTGCTACCCTGTGTCGTTTGGTTGGAGCATTCAGTCCATTTACATTCAGTGTTATTATTGAAAAATGTGGGTTTAGATTCATTGTGTTCTCCGTAGAATTCATGTTTATAGTGGTGTCTCTTCTCTGGCACCTTGTATTCTTCGCAACATTTCCCTCACAGAGTCCTTCTTAGGATTTCTTGTAGGGTTGGTTTGGTGGTCATGAATTCTCTCCATTTTTGTTTATTTGGGAACACTTTTATCTCTCCTTCTATTTTGAATGACAGGCGTGCTGGATAAAGGATTCTTGACTGCATGTTATAGCCTTTTTTAACTCATCACACCTATTTTCAAAGTTCCTAGTCATTGTCTCAGTTGCTTCTCTGATGCTTTTTTCAACCCCAGTGATTAATTTTATGATGAGTTTTTAAAATTCTTGTTCAGTGATGTTGTTTAGGTCTGTGTTAAGCAGCTCTGTGGCTGTGACCTTCTTCCTGGAGATTCTTCAGGGGAGAGTTCCTTCGTTATGTCATTTTGGCTAGTTTTCTGTCTCTTGTCAGTTTTAAAAAGCTCATTGTGCACTGTGCACCTGTTAGTATTGCTCTGTGAAATGAGGCTTATGGACTGTGCTGCCCTTTCGTTTCAGGAAATATTCTTTTAATGGTGTCCCTCAGTTTCTCTTGTTGTACTTTTGATTATTTTATTTTCCTACTCAGTGATATTTGGGACTTGCTGTCATGTGCACTTTGACTTCTTTCTTGGGGTAGTCCTGAGAAGGAAAACAAACAAACACAGAGGGAACAGAAGCACGCAAACGCATAGACAAATCAAACAAACAAAGAAATTAAAAGGGGGAAAGGAAAGAAAGCAAAGGGAGAGGAAAGAGAAGAAAATAAGAGAAGAAAATAAAAAAAGAAGGACAGAGACAACAAAGGACAATGGACAGTCTAAAAGTGTATAACCAGTTGAGGGGAGATAAGGATGAGATACAGGAGAATATATCTGGATGGCAAGAAAGAAAGAAAAGAGGGAGGAAGGAGAAAGGAAAATAAGGTCTAAAAACTAAAAAAAATTTTAAGTAAAAAGGGTAATAATAATAATAATAATAAATACAAAAAATTTTAAAAAATTTAAAAAAAATAGAAAAGCGGCAGCTCCCCCTCTAGTAAGGCGTGGTTTGGTGTAGTAGGTTTCTGGGGCTGCTCTTGGAGGCCCTGCTGTGGTGGTTGCGGAGGATGAATGGAACTGTCTCAAGCTCTGCTGGAACTAAGCGCTGCCGTCCACTCTAATGAGTCTGATCACCCTGTGCCGCAGCTGAGCCAAGCTGTATTGTCCAGGCCCGCCTCGGTTCAAAATCCTAGTCCATGCACTTTTAAGCTACCACAGATGAGATGTACTTGCTTTGGCGGCTGGCTTCTTAGCTGGGATCTTATAGGGGGAGGGGCCAGTTTCTCTTGGGGCCGGCAGGGATTTGTGCTGCTGCTGCCAGTGGCGAGGTGCACTATAGGAGGCGAAGTGCACGCCCTCACAGAGGCCACCGCCCAGCGGGGATCACGATCGGATAGCGTAGGGGGAAGGAGCAGTTTCTCTTGGTGCTGGCAGGGATTTGCACTGCCACTGCCTGAGGTGAGGGTCACTGTAGGAGGCAAAGTTCGCGCCCTCACAGACGCCACCGCCAACTCCCAGCCCCCAGCTGGGATAGCGCAATGGCATAGGGGGGAGGGATCATATTCTCTTGGCACCGGCCTGGATTCACGCTGCCACTTCCTGAGGCGCCGGGCACCGGAAATGACCTGCGCGCTCCTGCAGCTCTGCCTCCACCATCGCCAGTTCCCTGCCGGGATGGCATAGGGATGGGAGCAATTTTCTCTGTTGGCACCTGGGATTCCAGCCAATGCTGGAGGGGAGATGCGCTGTGGAAATGAGGTGCGTGCTCCTGCTCCCACAGCCGAGCCAAAGTGCGTGTCCCTGTGGCCACCACCACCAACTCCTTGCAGGCATGGCGCAGGGGTGGACGCTGTTTTTTCCCTTGTGCCACCCGGGTTCAGGATTTGGGCTACTCAGCAGTTATATATGGAGTGAGAGTTTTTCTCTCCATGCGAGGTTAAATGTTCTTTATCTCTTCTCTAGAGACAGTACTATGAGTGTGTTCAGTTTCTCTTTCTCTTCCCTTTGTGTCTCAGGGGCTCCGCGCACTTGCCCTGTGTTGGGCTGGGGCTCCCTCCTCCCCTGTCTGTCTAGGGCTGGCCCGTTTTCCAATCTCCCCAGTTCACACTCACTCACTCTGGCATTTTTGAGGTTGTCTTCTTTCTGGAGTCTGTATTTTCTCCTTCCACTCTTGCAGATGAGAGTAGTGTCCTTCTCAGTTCGATAGATGGGGCGGACGAAGTTTACAGAGCTCCCTTCCTCTTTGCAATCTTGGCTCCTCCCCTTCTGTCAATTAAAAAAAAAAAGATTTTATTTTTAAGTAACCTCTAGCCCCAACATGGAACTTGAACTCACAACCCCGAGATCAAGTCATATGCTCTATCTACTGAGCCAGCTAGGCTCTCCACATCTGTCCATTGCAATTTATTTTCTATATTTATTATTTTTTGTTTTTTAATTCTTCCAATACTGTCTCCTTTTATGTTGGATTGATTTTATTTCATTTATTTTTCTATATATTTTTTATTTTCTTAGTGAAACTGGGGAGTAGAGTTAAATCCTAAATTTATATGACTCTAGATGGAATAGAAACAAATTTAGCTTCAACAGCATACATCAGCTCTGCTGCTATCAACCATAATCTCCCCCTTAATGTTGTTGTTGTCACTAATTACATCTTTATGTACTGTGTGCCTATTAACATAGATATATAATTATTGTTTTATGCCTGTGGCTTCTGAATCATTTAGGAAACAAAAAGAGGAGTTATAGCCGCACAATACAATTATACCAGCTTTTTATTTATTCGTATGTTTACCAGAGGTCTTATTTTTTTGTATGGATTTGTATTATCATCTAGGTTCCCTTTGTTTTACCCTGAATTTCCTTTAGCTTTCCCTTGTAGAATAGGTCTACTAGTGATGAATTTTTTTAGCTTTTGTTTATTTGAGAATGTCTTAATTTCTTTTTCCATTTCTGAAGGATAATTTTGCTGGATATAAAGTTCTTAGTTGACATTACTTAAATATGTTATCCCACTGCATTCTGGCTTCAATGGTTTTTGATGAGAAATGGCTGTTAGTCTTCTCAAAGATCCTTTGTATGTTATAGGTTGTTTCTCTCTCTCTCTCTTTTTTAAATTTTTAAGTGCTTATTTATTTTTGAGAGAGAGAGACACACAGAGTGTGAGAAGGGAAGGGTCAGAGAGAGAGGGAGACACAGAATCTGAGCTGTCAGCACAGAGCCCAATGCGGGGCTTGAACCCATGAACTGTGAGATCATGACCTGAGCCGAAGTCAGACGCTCAACGGACTGAGCCACCCAGGCGCCCCAGGTTATTTCTCTCTTGCTGCTTTCAAGATTTTCTCTTTGGTCTTTTGATAGTTTGTAACATGTTCCATTGTATGTCTCTTTCAGTTTATCCCATTTGGAGTTCATTGAACTTCTCAGGTGTGTAGATTCATGTCTTTCATCACATCTGGGATGTTTTTGGCTATTATTTCTTCAAACATTTTTTGCTCCCCTCCTCTCTCTGTTCTTATGGGATTCCCATAATGTGTTTATTGGTACAATTATTAATGTCCTGTAGGTTCCTTGGACTCTGTTCTCTTTGCTTCATTCTTCTTCTTTCTGTCCCTCAGTCTGGGTAGTTTCAGTTGCCCTATAGTCAAGTTTGTCGATCCTTTCAGAAAGATCTGAACAAATCTGCTGCTGGACTTCTCTAGTGAATTTTTCATTTCAGCTACTGTACTTTTCAGATCCGGAATTTCTATTTGGTTCGTTTGATAATTTGTATCCCTTTGTTGATAATCCCTACTGTTCATGCATCATTCTTCTGATTGCCCTTAGTTCCTTGTTCATGGTTTCCTTCAGGTCCCTGAGCGCATTTAAGACAGATAAAGTGGAGTGCCAGAGTAGCTCAATTGGTTAAGTATCTGACTCTTGTTTTGGCTCAGGTCATGATCTCACAGTTTGTGAGATCGAGCCCCATGTCGAGCTCTGTGCTGACAGCATGACCTTGCTTGGGATTCTCTCTCTTCCTCTTTCTCTTCCCCTCCCCTGCTCATTCTCTCTCTCTCTCTCTCTCTCTCTCAAAACAAATTAACAAATAAACTAAAAAAAATACAGTTAAAAGTTTTTGTCTAGTAAATCCAGTGCCTTGGTTTCTACAGGGATGTTTACTGCCAATTTCTTTTTTTTTCCTTGAATGCATCATACTTTCTTGTTTCTTTGTATACTTTGTACATTTATATTGAGAACTGGACATTTTTCAATATTGCTAGGTGCTATGTGATATTATTATTATTATTATTATTAACAACAATAATAATAATAATTATTATTATTGTCTTAGCAATGAAAAAGAGCAAGCATGGTGAGAGTGTGAACAAATTGGAGCTTCCATATATTGCTGTAAAATGGTGCACTGATACGGAAAACTGTTTGTTCCTCAAGAAGGTAAACACATAATTACCCTATGATCCAGCAATTACTCCTAAATACATATCCAAACCATTTGAAAATATATAACCTCATAGAAACTTGGACATGAATGTTTATAACATCATTAATCACAATAGCCAAAATGTGGAAACAACTCAAATGTTCATCAACGGATGAATGGATTTTTTAAAATGTGGTTTGGTGCTTACTTCAGTAGCACATATATTAAAATTAGAGTAACACAGGGAAGATTAGCCTGGCCCCTGTGCAAGGATGACACACAAATTCATGAAGCATCTCACATCTTTCCAAAAAAATAAAATAATAAAATAAAAATGTAAATTATATAGACAATGGAATATCATCCAGTTATTAAAAAGAATGCATTATGAGAGATGCTGTAATCTGGACGAACTCCGAAAGCATTATGCTATGTGTAAGTAGTCAGATACAAAAAAATCACATACCATATGATCCCTTTTATAAGAACTGTCTGGAGTAGGCAGATGCATGGACAAAGATTAGTGGTCAGAGGCTGAGTGAGGAGAATGAGGAGTGATTACCTAATGGATACAGGATGTTCTCCTGGGGTGATGAAATATTTTGAGTTGACAGAAGTGATGGAGTGTACTAAATACTATTAATCTGCACACTTTAAAATTATTAACTGTATGTTATGTGAGTTTCACGTCAATAAAAGAAAATGTAATCCGTAACTCATCATCTGTCTTCAACTAACCATTTTCACTCAAAATTATCATTTACCTTATATTTTTTAACTATAACTAAACATTACCGTGATATATCACCATGTGTTAAAGCCTCTCCCTTTCTCCTTCTCAATTTATTAGAAAGTCCAGTAATAAAGTAAATTATTGGGACTCTTTTGCCATTTTCCAATCAATAACAAGCAATTACAACTTGTCTTTATGCTACCATTTTCTACAAATAAGGCTTATAGCAGCACTCAATTGCTACATACCTGTAGGTGAGAGGGAGACGTGACATTAAGTTCTCACTAGATTTCAGACACTATGATCAGCTACTTATACATGATGTCTCATTCCATTTTCATAAGAAGTCCTGAGATGAGTATTATCCCCAATTCATAAATGTGGTGATATACAGTGGAGTTTCGCAGTGGCCCAAGGACACAGCTCATATGGAAAAGCCCATATTAAGACTGAGCATTGCATGACCCCAAAAGCCGTGTTCCCTCTACTACATACTAAACAATTCTACAAGTTCTGTAGAGCTCCATCAGTCACTGTATCACCAAGGATGATTTATCTATTAAGTAAGACAATCTAGTCAATGCCATCATTGTAATATATTAGTGAGGCTGGGGCTTCCCCATTAAACTCAAAGATTTTCTCTTTACCCAGTTATGGTTATAATCAGTTACGGGATTTCAGACCAAAAGGCAATGATTATAGTTGAAGATAGTCAAGTTAACACACTTGTCATTACATTTTTTGTTTTACAATTGAGTCCTCTTTGATTGTGGGAAATGCACTGGCATCAATAACTTACTCTAAATCTGTGAGTCCATCATCTTGAGGAGAGGTTCCCCCTGGGTTCTGTGGTGAGGACAGGATCTCTGAAGGGGTGTACCAAACCTCCATCTGCCCCATCTCTGGCAAGCAGAGTTGGAACATGGCAGCCAGTCACTGGCTGTTACTGCACAGTACAGTGTCCTTGACAGAAGACACACAGCGCTACCCGAGTTCCTGGATGCTAGTGAGCAGACAGAGGAAGGCTGGAACTGCCTTCAAGGGCAGGAAAAATGGCCCCTTATCTCCGGTGAGCAGATCCCAAGCCATGAAGCCACCATTAACACCTCATTCTTTTGTGTCTCAGAAGCTTTTCTGGGTGAGTACAAACACCACCAGGAGGGGTGTGATTAGCTAACACCAGATCACTCTCGCTCACCCTCACTCACCCACTGCTACCTGAGCCCAGATCAGATCAGAGCAAAGATCAGGGGTGAGGTGGATGGTGGTGGTGGGTGAAAGGAGCCTCTGGGCATGAGGGCCTTTGAGAGAAGAAGGGAAAGGCATGTGCTACAACATCTTCATCTGTTTCCCATTATTCTAGACCCTCCCCATGCATGCTGCTGAGATCTTACGTGGTTCTGAGAAATTGCTTACTTTTAATAACGGCTTTATATCCTAACTGAGAGAATATACATGCAAACGATAGTGGCCAGAGCATATATGGCAATAGGACTTGGTCAGTGACTACGATTGACCCAATTTCCACCTCTGCTTCTGGCTCAGAGAAAGCTAAATTTCCTCCCTAAACCCATGGCATTGGACGCTCCCCTTCCAGGAGTCATTACAGCATCCCCACACTCACAGCCTCTATCAGGACACATCTGAGGTGTCCTTTGTTCCACTTTGAGTCTCTAAAAAACCAAGTGATGGCGGCTGAACCCTTGGCCACAGCTTTGGATGAATAGACTGCTTGCTTTCATTCATGTAGCCTTTGTTTATTTTCACAGTTACGCCGGCCCTGCAAGGTCTAGTCTGCTCTGTGTGACCAGGTGTGGTCCCCGCAGAGGCGCTTGTGGTGATTAGGCGCAGGGTCTGAGCGCTGCAGTCTGTGATTGGAATTTCTAAGCCAGTCTCAGGCTGCTACCTAGATCTTGTTATTTGTCCCAGTTTGTGTGGCATCCTTGGTGGAATCAGACCATTTCTTTCCTTCCCTTCTGCTGTCTTTGCATTCTTGTTTTTTTTTTATGTTTGTTTGTTTGTTTGTTATTGAGAGAGAAAGAGAGAGCAAGCTTGTGCATGAGTGGGGTAGGGGCAGAGAGAGAAGGAGAGAGAGAATCCCAAGCAGGTTCCACATTCTCAGCATGGAGCCTGATGTGAAGCTTGATCTTATGAACCAGGAGATCATGACATAAGCTAAAATCAAGAGTCAGATACTTAACTGGCTGAACCACCCAGGTGCCCCTCTTATTTTTTTTCTTTAAGATTTTATTTTTAAGTAATCTGTATACCCAATGTGGGGCTTGAACTCACAACCTTGAGATAAAGAGTTGCATGCTGTACTAACTGAGCCAGGTAGGTGCCCCTGCATTGTGGTTTTCTGTTGTGCTGTCTAAGAGCGTTTTGGTCATAATGACAAGAATCACAGAGTAGAGCCCCAGCATACGCCCACGAGCCTGTGGTCTGAGCCAGCCTCACAAACCTCAGGTTTGTAGTACCCATGGACTGGTGTCTTCTTGGACAAACTACTATGGGTCACCAATGAAGCCAGATGGAAGTGTCCTTCTGTCTCAGTCTGTTCCTCAGAGCCTGGCTTTGATTCAGAGAGAGCATTTTCTCTGATTTTCCACCTGCTGGGCCAACTGTCAGGTGGCTGTCTGAGACACAAGGCGAATGAGCATCACATTCCTACCAGCCTCTGCCAGCAATCATGTGCTAAGTCTAGAGCTGGTCTTCCAGGAAAACTCCTGCTTCTTACATGTACTCTCATTTATAACCTGGACACTTGCGCCTGCCTTTCTCAGTGACATAACTTCACTAAAGATGATTTGGGCCAGTCTGAGGAACATCTGGCTTGAAAAAAACTTTTGTGCATTTGAGATGTATTTAGAAAAGAAAGGGAGTAAGATTGCTCAGGCCCAAATGGGAAGCATTTCTTGATTAGTATGCAGAGCCCTCCAAATTATATTCTGAATAGGAAATTATTTCACTAGAAGATTATTTGTCTAAAGCTAATGAACAACTTAACACACTTTAGCAACAACCAACTAGACTCATCCCCCTGGGATCCCCCTTGGCTGCTCTCTATGCATACCTCCATCCACTCTGTCCTCCCCTTCTCATCTTCCAGACCTCTACACTTTCCCAACAATTCCCTTAAAACCTCAATTTACCAATTGCCTGTAGAGATTTTTCCTTCTATAAGTCAGATATGCAAGCAAATGTGGAATTTAATCCTGGGACTCAAGACAAACTGAGAACTAAGAATTTCTCTGAACCCAGATAAGGCCAACAGCTATTCACTGGATTTATTTATTTTTTTAATTTTTTTTTTTTTTTGAGAGAGAGAGAGAGAGAGAGAGAGAGAGAGAGAGAGAGAGAGACAGTGCGAGCAGGGGAGGGGCAGAGAGAGGGGGAGATGCA
Source organism: Helogale parvula (assembly GCA_004023845.1). Taxonomy (NCBI): domain Eukaryota; kingdom Metazoa; phylum Chordata; class Mammalia; order Carnivora; family Herpestidae; genus Helogale; species Helogale parvula. Next base: position 13,527 of record PJEM01017265.1, on the reverse strand, counting down.
GAATCCGAAGACAAGCTCCAGGCTCTGAGCTAGCTGTCGGCACAGAGCCCAACAAGGGGCTCGAGCCCATGAACCGTGAAATCATGACCTGAGCCGAAGTTGGATGCTTAACCAACTGAACCACCCAGGCGCCCCTATTCACTGGATTTAGAATTCTTTTGGGTCTATGTGACACAAGGTTATCTGACCTATCTCAACAGAATTCATATTCCAAATCCTGGATGGCAAAAGCCAATTGGGCTGACCTGGAAATGGACCTACAGGATCCATCTTTCCATGATAAGCCTGAGAGTCCAAAGAAAGCCAGAAAAGTAGATTGACATCTCCTAAAAGCCATACTTGCAACCTGTCCTGTAAAAATTGATTGGACCATGAATACACAGGACAGGACTATTCTTCGAATCCCAGACAACTCTCGTCTTCATAGTCAAGTTAAGTCTGCCTTCTCCATGATATTTGATGCGGACCCTAGATATAAAGATCTTGATGCTGTACCCGCCAAGTGTAAAAATTCCATGGACATAGGAAAAATAATTGAATTAGACCTATAAAAATTCAACTGAATCCTACTAAAACATCTGAACTTTCCCTGTATTCCTTGTAGCCAGAAGCAAAGGAAGAACTCAAGCCTCTAGCAGAGGCTTCTCATCCACGGCCTTCTTGTGCCCCACACTTGCCCACATACATTCCTGATCTTTCAGTAAAGGAACAAAATGGGTGAGGATACCAACTTGTTCCAGGCCTTAGGCATCAACAAATTTGTCGTCTCCCCTTCCCACTAACTCGGATACCATCCCGCTTTCAATTCCTCCTGAAACCACATGCTCACTATGG
>PJEM01017265.1:0-12593 GCA_004023845.1 Helogale parvula | reverse complement strand
GACATAAAGTTCACTCATGATTCGATTCTGACACTCTGTGTAGATGACCTATTTGCTCAGATAACAAATCCTGTGAAAAGGACTCCATTCACTTTCAGCCTTGGCAGAAAAGGAACATAAAGTTTCAAAAGATAAATTACAATTTTGCAAAAACATGGTCCATTACTTAGGACATAACCTAGCTCAGGAGGAAAAAAAAAAACCCAAAACACTCTCCCAGTAGATTGAAGACTAGCCTAACTTGTCCCAGATCCCTCACAAAATGACATTTGGGAGGATTTCCAGGTTTAACTGGATATTACCGGTGATGGGGGCCATTTTTTTCTGAGACTGTGACACCTCTTTATGAACTGATTAAGTTTGCAGGGAGGGACTGAGGAATACCTCATCCCAGAGCTGAAGCATGATCAGGCATTCTGGAACCTGAAGAAGGCTCTTCACCAGCCTCCTTCCCTGGCAACCCTGACTATAGAACTCCCCAGCGTCTGTTTGTGGAGGGGCAATCCAGACACGCCCCTGGAGTTTTACCTCATCTGGCAGAACCCATCACTTACCGCTGCTGTGAGTGGAAGTGCTCCCCTCTGTGAGGCTGTCAGCCTGTCTGCAGGCTTCCGGTCCCCTGCCTGCTTCTGAAGATGCGCTGAAGTTTGAGGCCCCTGATGGAAATAGTCTTCCAAGTGGATGTAATTCTGGATCAATTCTTTAGTCACAACTCAGGTTGTGAAATCTGACTCTCTTGAGTTTTATTGCTGGATATGTTGTTAGTGATACATCTTTCACTGGGCTGGAAGGTGAGGGGTCTTCCAAAGAAGTTCAAGAGCAGTTTTGTCAGATGTCTCTTTCAATAGACTAAAGCTCTGAGTTGATGTCATGAAGAGGCGGTTTAAAATGATGTGGGATGGCGTCCTTTACCTGTTGGTGATGGAGGGAGTAGTACCCGAGTCACTTGCAACATTTTCCCATGTCTGTGCAGCAGGGCCAGGTTAGTCTCAGAGGGGAAGTCCCTTAATGCACAGGCCTCCCCCATGACCAGGTCTTAGGGTACCTGACGTGCCCTGGAGGGAGCAAACCATGTGGCCATAAGGACTAGTGGGTACTTTGGGCCAAAGGAGCTCAGACTTTCCAAAAAACTTGCTAGTTTAAGGATGCCTTTGGCTCTTTCAGAATTTCCAGAATATTGTAGATGACAGAGGCAGGATAATTTTTGAGCAAGTAGGAACACTTCATAGCATTCTTTCATAATAGTTCCGAGAGTGTGTTCCTTGATCACTTGATATAAAAGTTGGGATGCCCCTGGTTGGAAACACAAAATCACAGTTTTTAGCAACTATAAAGGGCTATAGCTTTTTGGCAAGGAAATACTTCAAATGATCCTGAAAATATGCACACAATAACTAAAACGCCTTCAAATCCCATGGAGAGTAGCAGCCAGATAAAACCCATTGAATATATTTAAAAGGCCCTCGAGGCTTTGGTGCCTGTCCCTGTCCCGTTGTGATGGTTAATTTTAGTGTGAAGATTATGGGGTACCCAGACCACACATTATTTCTGCGTGTATCTGTGAGTGTATTTCTAGATAAGATTAGCAATTGAATTGGTGGACTCAGTAAAGCAGACGCTTTCCCCAATATCTGTAGGCATCATCCAAGCCACCAAGCCACTGAGGGCTTGAATAGGACAAAAGGAAGGAGGAATCACTTCTCTTTTCTTCCTGCCTGCCTGCGGTCTGGAAGGAGTCTTCTGTGCTGGACCAGGATTCACACCAACAGGATGTGGGACTTCTCAACCTCTTTAATTGTGTGAGCCAATTTGTCATCATAGATGTTCCAAACCTGTGACTTTGCTCACGCCTCTCCCTCCCAGATAAAGAACCGATTATTAAAATCTATTGATTAAACTCTAGGTAATTCTAAATTTCAATTCAATATCTTCATAAAACAAGGGGCAAGATACCTGCCACCTGAAAGAGACAAATAGAGACCCAAATACACCACCGTCTACAGTAAGGCCTCAGTCTCCACCTGCGTCACAGGGAAGTCCCTTGTTCCTGGTTCTCCACCTGCTCCTGCTGAGTGCCACTGTTCTGGGCCCGGACAGCTGGTGCTATTTGCCGCAGCGTAGCCGGATTCTCACATGGAGAGATGGGGCTCTGAGCCTTTTCTGTCCAGGAAGCAACTTTATTTGTCTTGCTGGCATGGGCTCAGTGGCTTTGTACCCAAGAAACTGAGACCCAAGCGCAGTGGGGTGTAGACTTTTGTACACTTTTTACTCCTTTGTCTCCCGTATATGGTAACACACAGTCCGCGTGGGCGGTCTCTGTTACGGAGCTGTGAGGAAGGCCGCGCACGCGCGCACAGCCAGCTGCCTTCCCTTGCCTTGAGGTTCTCATCGTTCCTGAAGGAGGGTTCTCCCACATCAGTCGAACACCCGATGCACTTGAGGAACAGTACTGTGAGGCTCATCCGTCCACAGAGGCCCTCGTCCTAGAGACCACTGCATAGAAACCCTAACTCAGACATGACCTCCAAAATGAGGCGACCTTGGTTATTCAGGCACTTTTTCTGGATGGATTTCTGACTCACTGTAATGCCAACAACCAGAGCAATGTTCCCAAAGGTGGGGACGCTACAAAGAGGAAAGATACTGTTTACCTTAGAGAAGCTGTGAACCCCGCTGCCCTGGGAAGCTGTAGATCCACATAAATGCTGATGGGTGATGGGGCTTGCCCGAGAGTCCCTGCTGGCCGGTCAGTCCCATTCTGTGCCACTGCTACCTCTTGCTGTACTTGGAGCAATGAAACATGGAAAGCAGAACAGACCATATATTGCCTCAAGGAAAAGTCATTTGTCTCTTTAAGGTTAATCGTCATGGCCTTTGGAATATTTTTTCTTGTGTGGGTTGGGCAAAAGCGTTCCTAGTTCCAAAGCACCCTATGAGACTATGAATTGTTCTTGACTTTGTCATAGTGGCATGCTGCTGATCTGTCACATCCTGTCTGGTCTTGAATGATTCTGGGCAGCTGCTCTCTCAGGTCAGATGATGCAGCAACGGCAAGAACACCTATCATGATATGAGTGGTTGTGGAGGCACCTAGACGGTCCCCAAGCTGTGAAGACCTGGATCCCCAGCCTCCCATGAACTGGTCAGCCTCTCACAAGTGACAGGATATCTAAAGGGGAGAAGAACCGGGAGACTGACTATATAAATGGACACTTAAAACATTCTCTGTAGCCATCAGCTCAGAATGATCTGGGCTTGGTCAATGACTGCCGCTTCCCTATTTGTTTTCTTCTCTTCCAAATTAGGACCAGCAAGAGGAAGCCAAACATGCTCTCTAAGCCTGTATGCCCCCCAGACATATGCTGTGAGAAATCTAGTTAGCCACCTCCCTGTGCCAACAGCCTCCAACTGGAGCATCCTCTTCTGCCCCCTTCTGAGGTTCTACCACATGCGAGTGTATGCTTTGGAAAGGTCACTCCAGTTTCAATTTTTAGTACCTGTTTGTTTTAGACGTTTCATAATGTACATAAACCCAGTTTGTCATGTGGAAATAAATGAAAATCACCGAGTGAGAACATACAGCAGCTATCTATTCAGATCTTTCACTAACAAGTGACTCCAAGAAGTAACCTCCATGTAGTATATTTTTTATACTAGAACCTCTGCGTTCCATTCTTTACTCAATTTCATCTATGTTCATGGCTTAATTATCATCTATATTGTGGTAACTTTAAATTTATATTGCTATGCCAGTCTCTCTTCTTAGATCCAGACCTTGTTTCCAACTATGTATTTGATATTAACACCGAGAGGTCTCAGCAGCCATGCTCAACATGGTCAAGACCAAAACTGTGATCCCGCATTCTCTTTCCAGTGTTTCCACTATCCATCCTCAACACAATCATTTTCTTTTTCCCTCTTTTTATGAAGTTTTGCAGTTATAAAAAAATATTTATTTATTTATTTTATTTGAGCATAGTTGGCGCAGTGTTACATTAGTTTGAGGTGTACAACCGCGATTTAACATCTCCATATGTTATGCTGTGCCCACCACAAGCGTAGCTGCCATGTGTCATCAGACAATGATGCTACAGTACCACTGACTGTATTCCCTGTGCTCTACCTTATTCCTGTAATTTATTCATTTCATAACTGAAATCCTGTACCTCCCCTTCACCCATTTTGCTCATTTCCCGATTATACCCCTCCTCTCTGGCAACCATTAGTTTGTTCTCTGTATTTAAGGGTCTGTTTGTTCATTTGTTTTGTTTTTTAGATTCCACGTATAAGTGAAATCATATATGTATTTCTTTGTCTGACTTATTTCCCTTAGCATACCCTCTCTTCCAAATTAGTCTTCCAAATTAGGACATGAGTCCACTCATGTAGTTGTAGATGGCAAGATCTCATTCTTTTTATGGTTGGATAATACTGCGACACATACATAGATGTGTGTGTATGTATGTATAATACTACTGTGGTATAGATCACAGCTTATCCGTTCATGTATCTGTGGACACTTGGACTGCTTTCACATGTTGGCTGTTGTAAATAATGCTGCAATAAACATCGAAGTACATATACCTTTTTATGTTTTATTTATTTTTGATACAGAGAGAGAGACAGAGCATAGAGGGGGAGGGTCAGAGAGAGAAGGAGACACAGAACTGGAAGCAGGCTCCAGGCTCTGAGCTAGCTGTCAGCACAGAGCCCGACGCGGGGCTTGAACCCACGAACGTGAGATCTGACCTGAGCCGAAGTCGGAGGCTTAACCGACTGAGCCACCCAGGCGCCCCACCTTTTTAAATGTATGAGTTGATGTTGTTGTTTTTTGGTAAATATCTGGTAGTGGAATTACTGGGTCATATGGTATTTTTATATTTTATTTTTGAAGAACCTCCATATTGTTTCCACAGTAGCTACACTAGTTTGCATTTCCACCAATAGGAAAAGGGTACATTTTTTTCTACATCCTCACCAACATTTATCATTTCTTGTCTTTTTGATTTTAGCCATTCTGATGGGTGTGAGGTGATTATCTCATTGTGGTTAGTTTGCTTCTTTGTTTAATTTAAATTCAAGTTAGGTAAGGGGTGCCTGAGTGGCTCAGTTGGTTGAGTGTGTCCAACTTCAGCTCAGTTTATGATCTTGCAGCTCATGGGTTCGAGCCCAGAGCCTGCTTCAGATTCTGTGTCACCACCTCTCTTTGCCCCTCCCCCACTCATGATCTCTCTCTTTCTCTCTCTCTCTCTCTCACTCACACACACACACAAATAAATAAACATTTAAAAATTCAAATTCAAGTTAGTTAACATACTCTGTAGTCTTGGCTTCAGGAGTAAAACAGTGGTTTTGATTTTCATTTCTCTGATGATGAGTGATGTTGAGCATCTTTCCATGTGTCTGTTGGCCATCGAGATGTCTATTTTGGAGAAATGTCTATCCAAGTCCTCTCCTCGTATTTTAATTGGATTATTTTGGGGGTTTTGGTGTTGAGTTGCTCAATGCCATCCTTCCTGACACTTCACTCACAGCAGTGTCCAAATATCATCATGTCTTGTTCACTCTGCCTCCCAAATATCTCTTACAGCTGTCTGCTTCTCTTCCCCTTCAGTGCTACTACTCTAACCTCAGCTCCACACTACCATCATCTTCCAGCTGGGCCAGTCCAAGAAGCTCCTAACTCTTGTTCCTATGACCACCCTTCCTCCATCACCACTCTTTCCTCTCTGCTATAGCTAGCTATACTTATCAAATGTAAATCTAATTCTATCAACCCACCCACTGAAAACACTGATGCTTCTCATTGGTCTTTTTTTTTTTTTAATTTTTAATGTTTATTTATTTTTGAGAGGCAGAGGAGAGCACAAGCAAGGGAGGGGCAGAGAGAGAGAGAGACACACACAGAATCAGAAGCAGGCTCCAGGCTTCCAGCTGTCAGCACAGAACACGATGGGGGCCTCAAACCCACAGATTGTCAGATCGTGACCTGAGTCGAAGTCAGATGCCTAACCGACTGAGCCACCCAGGCGCACCGCTTCTCATTGGTCTTAAGAAGACCAAAATGGCTTCACAGTCTGGTCCCTAGCCTCCTCTCATAGTATTTTTCTTCCTGTGATCTGCACTTCCATCATTCTGGTCTCTTAATCAATCTGACTACCCCATGCTCCCTCCAGGCACAAGGCCTTTCCAGGGGCTTACCTCCTCTTACCTCTGCTGACTGCTTTGAACCATTAATGTTTACTTGTACTTCTGACTTCAGGTTGTTGCTTCTTTAAGACTTCTACCCATGGGGCGCGTGGGTGGCTCAGTCAGCTGAGCGTCCAACTTTGGGTCAGGTCATGATCTCATGGCTTGGCTTGTGAGTTCGAGCCCTACATCGGGCTCTGTGTTGACAGCTCAGAGCCTGAAGCCTGCTTTGGATTCTATATCTTCCTCTCTCTCTGCCCCTCCCTGGCTCATGTTCTGTCTCTTTCGCTCAAAAAACAAATAAACATTAAAAAAAATAAAAAAGACTTCTACTCTATGACTTAGTAATTTCACTACTTTTATCCAAAGGTACAAAAATGCTGATTCGAAGGAGCATATGCATCCCAATGTTTATAGCAGTGCTATCAACAATAGCCAAATTGTGGAAAGAGCCCAAATGTCTATCAACTGATGAATGGATAAAGAAAATGTGGTCTGTCTATCTATCTATCTATCTATCTATCTATCTATCTATCTATAGTGGAATACTACTCAGTGATGAAAAATGAAATATTGCCATTTGCAACAAAAAAAACAGTGGATGGAACTGGAGAGTATTATGCTAAACGAAGTAAATCAGAGAAAGATATCACATGATTTCACTCATATGTGGAATTTAAGAAACACAACAGGTGAACATAGGGGAAGGGAAGGAAAAATAAGATAGAAACAGAGAGGGAGGCAAACCGTAAGAGACTCTTAAATACAGAGAACAAACTGAGCCTTGTTGGAGGGGGAGGTGTGTGGAGAGTGGGTTAGATGGGGGGTGGGCATTAAGGAGGGCTCTTGTTGGGCCGAGTACTGGGTCAGTCATCACTGTCTCCTTGGCACCCAATAGACACACAAAACGTGTATGTAAAACAAAGTCAAGAAAGGCATGATGACATGTAAGTTGTTCATAAAGAGTAACTGTTCCTCTTTCCTATAGGAATTTCAGTGGTTTTAGATGAAACTTAGCAATTTGTTTTTTTGTAGACGAGCATGAATATTGTTTGTTCTTTGTGCACAGATCAGCCAGGGCTGCCAAATACAGCTGTAGAGTGTGCATACCCTACTTGGAGACCAGCTGAGGTGGGTGGGAGCTGCAATCAACCCCACTGTCTTCACGTGGCTGTATTTTGATGTGGGTTGGGGTCTACTGAGAAGACAGGATGCCTCTCCCGCCCTCCGCCCCTACCACCGTCTTTACCTATAAAGGCCCTTATAATAGTACTTCTCTCTCCAAGCTAGGGCACTTGGGGCAGCAGAAGCCAAAGGATTTCCCTGTCCCTTTAAATTTGCACAAAAGTACCTGTGGACTGACAAGTCAGGCTAGTTTAAGATTTTTCTCTGTTCTGTGGTCACCCATATTGCTCTCTTCATGCTGGACTCACAAATGCTAATGTTGATTATGGGGTGATCTAGACTAGAGAGTAGGAAAGATTCAGCACAGCACCTTCACTTTTACACCCAACTGAACAACTAAAATCAAAGCATCTGTACTTGTTCTGACACCAAGTTGGTTAAGCAGCAGCAGAACAAACTCGTGTGCCATGACATGCCTTGCAGATAATTCCTTAGGTATAGCTTCCAATTTTGAACGATTGGCTGACCTCTGAGCCATGAACTTTCCTGAATCTTTGAAAATGACCTTGATGAGTCGCACTGGGTCGGATTGCTAATTCCTTCTGTGGAGGAGAGGGACAGTCTTTCCACATCGAAGCTCTTGATTGTAGTTTTAAACACCATTCATTATGTATCCATGCTTAAGTATTTAGGGATGTAGTGGACTGGACTGATGTCAGCAATTTTCTTTGAATGCATAAAAAAAAGGATGGATCAAGAGGTGAGTATTTGGATAGTTGATAAAACAAATAGAGCAAAGTGTTAATTGTAAGATCTCGGTGACAGTGTTCACGGTAAAATTATTTCAACCTTTCAATAAGTTCAAAATTTTTCATAATAAGTGGGAGAAAACTTTTATTCAACATTTATTGAAATTTTATTATATTTATTAAACTATTTATGTACATTATATTTATTAACGTAGCCTAGGCATCAGGGATACAGTGCTGAAGAAGACGTGGTCCCTGTTGGTGCAGCACTCCTGGGGAGAGGGACACATTAGCAGATGCTGACAAAACAACCCAGTGAGTGCAGTGACAGACACTCACAGAATGTTCTGGAATACGAAGGAGAAGCGCCTTCCACATTCTGTGTTGTTTCTGTCTAGTGGTTGTGGCTAGGGAGATCTTCCTGGAAGAGAGGCCAGAACTCAGCCTTGAATGGCAACGGAATGAAAATGAGTTCACATAGGGGGTGTAGAGGAATTCTATGAACAAACACCGTGGTATTTTCGGGAGCAGGAGAAGGGCTGGAGCTGGTCAAGCTTGGAGAGCTCGTGTGCCATGCTGACCACTGGGCTTGATGCTGGGAGGGCTGGAATGGCTGAAGACAGGAGGAGGAAGACAGGGTCCAGTTTACCTCAGCTAGATCGTAGAATAGCTGACTAGAGAATGTACCTGAGGACCCAAAGCTGGAGAGAAGGTAGGTGCTTGTGTTGGTGTTGGTCAGGAGAGGATCTGAATTCCAAGGCTGCCAGTGAGAGAACTGATTTGAGGAATGTTTAGGATGTGAAATGGGAGAACTGGAGATGGGAAAATGAAGGACAGTTAGGCACGGTGCTCACTGTAATTATAAGGAGAGGTGATGGGTTGTTTGGAACATTTTAAATCTGAGGTGATGTGGGAGACCCAAGTGAGGCTGCCAATTGGCAGCCAGAAAAATAAAAGTGAAGTTTAGGAAAGAGGTAGGTATATTGATTGGGATTTGAAATGATGTCGTTTGAATCTGCAATGGAGATGAAGAAGGGACAATATGCAGAGTAATAAATGAGAAAGATGGGACTTCGATACCCACTACAGTGCCAGGGTAATGAATATGTGTTGAAAAAGGAATGAAAGTAGGCATATTCCTAGAGACCCACATTTAAGGATCAGCTGAGGAAGGGAAACTGATGAAGATGTAAGGAACAGTCAGAAAGCTTGGAGAAGATGAAAGTGTACGCCCGGGAGTTGTCGGGGAGAGAACTTCAGAAAGGGAGAGTGATTACAGATGAGAGGTGAGGACTCACCTCTGTTCTTGGGTCTAACAATTATGAGGTCACTGTGACCCAAGCATTTCTGCAGTGGTGAGGGTTGCAGTGAGAGAATACAAGGATGTTGAGTCAAGGGAGCTCAGGCAATGTTGGGAGAAATGTGACAAAATGCTGTCTTTAAAGCACCTTTATCTGGATCAAGGAGGACTTGAAAGCTTTAACTTTACTTTTCATTATACTCGTGATTTCTCAAAGAAAGATATATAGGAATATCATACCCATTCACCACTGTGATTCATTATCATATTAAATCATAATTCATTAATAAATATAAGGAACAAAGTCATCTTCAATTATGATTTGTATTCCTGCAGGGAACTTCTGTAAAGAAGCAAACTGTGGTTATGTAATTTTAGCCCACAATTTAACACAATTTTTAAATTAATTCAGACATTATTTAGTGTCTGCTATGTTTTTGGTCTCTGGGCTCTACTGAGCAGAAGGTACTGGTAAAGAGGAGAAGCTGAAATTATGGGAGAGGATGACTGAACATGAGGTGGTGGGCAGAGCAAACAAGGTCCCAGGAGGGATTGACTGGTGGTGACCAGGGGCAGACACAGCCTCTGTACCTCTAAGGTCAGGATAGTTGTTTGGGAAATAGATGTGCACGTAGCAGCTGGGAAACCGAGGGAGACAAAGTCTGATGGTCTTGGTGTTCTGGAAGGAGACATGGTCTTCTGCTGAAAATGAAGTCGAGGAAGAGCAGGTGTTGCCCAGAGAGGGTCAATGAAATGGGAAAGGTCTGGAATAGTCTTTAAAGAACAGGAATAGGACAAGGACTGGATAAGTAAAAGGAGGTGTTTGCACCCACACCCGGCCTCGCATTAACGTGTAAGGACTCTGAGGGCGGTGTGGCCCTTGTCTTCCCCCATGCAAGTTTGACTCAATGGATGAAGACCCAAAGCTATTCTGAAAGCTCCTACTCCGTGTATTAACTCCTTTTGAGAAATATAATATTATTGCTTCACAATTAAAATCTGGGCAAAAGTGAACTTTTAGGGCAATTAAGAGTTTTTACAAATGTATGGAATTAACCTCTTCACTACACAACATATAATAGCTCTAACTTAAAAATCAGAATTCTCAAGAAAAAGTGTGACAATTTTCTCAGAAAGGAATGATGAGTTGAGGAGACCCCATCTAGCCAGTTCACCAAGATGTGTCAATTTCAAGGGCACACTTGTCGAAGTTGTAATAGCCCAAGTTCTGTTCTCCAATGGCAGGGCAAGATTGTCTTCACGACTGATTTCCTATTGGCTCTGAGATATGGGCGGGGCCATCCATTCCTGTTACTGCCACTAGCTCCACCTCCATTCCATGCAAATGAAGTCAAAGCTCTGGCGAGCCCACGTGACCGGCCACGTGGTCGACGACACTCTCGCCCCACCCCCTTTTAAATGACGTCATCACCTACTCAAACTCTCTCGAGAGTTTGCAGAGATGCTAGTAAGAGGCTGGCAGGCCAGCCCACTGTGGCAGGAAGTGGGGGAGGGGCGGGGGCTCCAACAGGGGACCCCCACTCTCACTCCAGAGGAGCCTCCAGTCCAGCTTTAGACAGGGGCCCCTAGGGTCCTATGGGCCAGTGTCCAGGGGTCCCATGCACACTCTCCTTTCATTGGCTGGCTGTACTGGCATGCAAATGAGGGCGCGCGTCACTTCCGGAGGCAAATCGAGCGCCATTTTCTCTTTCTGGCTGTGCTGGGAGGAGGGGACGGGGTCGCGCGGGGGTGGGCGCGCGCCGAGGCGGGGGTCCCGCCGCGCGGGGCGGAGGCAGGCGCGGGCGCTGGTCCCCGGCGGGCCGCGGTGGCGCGGCGAGAAGCGGCAGGGGACGCGGTGGCGCTCCTGGCGCCCAGAGGTAGGTACGACCCGGGCCCAGCTCCCCGGCGACGCCCCCGGCCCTGTCCGGCCCGGGCCCGCGGAGGCCGGACGGCGGCCGCGGCCCCGCCCCGCCCCGCCCCCAGCCCGCGCGGCCCTGGGCCGCCTCACTAATCCCGCGACGTTCTCTGGGCGCGGGGTTCGCGGCCAGGACGGCGCCCGTCTTCCCTCCGCGTCACGTGGGGGTCGCGGGTGGCCGGCGGGGGGCGGGGGCGTGAGGGGCGGAGCGGGCGGAGCGGAGCCGAGGGGCGCGCGGGCAGGGGGTGGTAAGGACGGCCCCTGCAGGGCACGCCTCCCCGCAGCGCCGAGCCCCCCGAGCCTTGCCCCAGAGCGCCTTTGAGCAGCCGGGAGTGGCCGCTAACGCCGTCCGTGCGGGCACTGCTGCCGCGAGGTTCGCCCCGGGCGCTTTTCCCCCCGCCGGAGGAGGAGCCGCGACGGCCAATCCCCAGCACTTCGCCCGGGAGCTTGGGACCGGATGGCGGTGATAGATATGCAGATGCTGACATTAAAATTGTAACTTTTCGTGTGCCCCCGCTGCCCCCGTCGACCGTGCTGGTGTCTGCAAGATTTCTACTAACATCTGGCTTTGAAACGTCAAAAAATTATAACTGCCAGTTCAAATATTGCGCAATTGTATAATCGTAGTTGAACGTTTTAAGTATTTTCTTTGCATTTGAGTGGAAGGCTTGCTGGAATGCGGTTAACGCTGGTTATAATCGAACAGAACGGGCAGCCCCGGCCTCTGCGGCCCGCGAGGAGCCGCGGTGGGAGCTGGTGCCGGTGGGCCGGGGCTCACACGGGTCTGGCGGAGGCCGCGCACGGTTGGGGGGGCGGGACCGCGTGTAAAAGTGGAGGTTGTGAGAAGTGCGGGCTCCTCTTTGGTCCGAGGTGAGTGATGTAGGTGTGATTGACTTAAAGCGATGGCTGGAGAGTTGGCGGTTTTACGAACGAACTTTGATACTTCGGTTGGAGCTGGGAATGCTGAACCGGTGGTCTTTACGCGTGGAAGGGGAAGGGGTGCTGCTCTGGGAGACGGACAGGAGCGGGGGGACCCGTTGGCTTCTCTGACCGAGAGGCGGCAAGAACGTGAAGGTTGGATGTGGGCTTAGCAGTTGGTTGGTTATGAGAGACGAAGGCAGAGCCGCGGCAAGACTTTTACCTGGAGAGATCCTGGGACATCCTTTAGATTTGTACCGGGTGTGTGGTGTCCCCTTGGCGAGTGTACCCAGGTTTGCGGTGTCCCCTTGGTGAGTGCACCAGGTTTGCGGTGTCTTCTTGGCGAGTGTACCCAGGTTTGCGGTGTCCCCTTGGTGAGTGCACCAGGTTTGCGGTG